>JAHREE010135213.1:0-12487 GCA_033628505.1 Tringa tobata | reverse complement strand
AATACCTATGCACATTTTAATAATGTTTATTCCAGGTCTAATATTCTCTCCCTCCGCATTTAACTCTCGCTGACATTAATGAGCTGCATGTGTTTGAATGCACAGAAATGACTCCAGGCACTTCTACAGCTTGATTTTTTTTTTTAATGTAATTAGAAAAGCACATGCAAACATTTAATCTGTGTGTTTTGAGAGAAATGTTTAATGGTGGCTAATTAATGCAAAAAATTTACATTTAGAAAACTAGTATCCAGGCACTGCGACAATCAAAATATTTGCAGGAAAAAACAATAGAAAGAAAAATATGATTATAAATGGTTTCCTGGCAAGCGTTCATGAATATCTTGGGTTTTGGGGTGGGTTTTTTTCTTTATTTTTTTTTCTGCTTGCTTGTTTTTTTAACCTGAGTTTTGGATACACTTCTGTTTATTAACCAAATTAAAAAAATAATAACAAAAAACCCCTATCTGCTGCTGAATGAACCACAACCGTATGTGTTTATTCAAGATAAGTAGGCAAACCTGGAGGCTGCAATTTTAAGCTTTCCCTTTTTGTCTTTGTAAGCAACAGTCTGTAAACAGTGCACAATACGATACCAGTCAATTTATTTCCTTCATCACATCTCGATTTGTGAGTGCATTTTCTTAAAGCCTAGTTCTGCCAACTGTTACAAGTCTACAAAAGTTTGAATTCATCAAACACAGTAAAGGCCACTGATGTAAGCCGGGCTGTGTCCCACCCTATTTAAAATCGGTTGCCTTAATGTTATAGAAATGATGTGGCACATTATAAAACCTTTGATTTCCTCTTAAGAGCCTCTTATACTGAAGAATTAAACTTTGGGACAAGAAGAATCAGAGAAAGGAAACAACGTGGAAGGAAAAAGTCTCTGTAGAGATGAAAAGGAAGAACAAACCTTCTCGTTTGCTAGACTTGATGATGAGTTGTTAAAACACCCCTTTCCAGCTGCTTTGACCGACTATTAATTCTATTCTTTTTGAGAGACTTCATTTTGTACCTTTTAGGAATTTACAGCCAAATCTTTCCCTGGAGTTGGCCCAGAAGTTCAGCTCTTTAGAGAGGGTATTTTGAAATCTTTAGAAGTTTCTAACCAATTCAAACACTGAAAGACAAGACACAGATCTTGGTAGGTAAGAAAAATCATACCATACCCACATTTCTAAATCCCAACCTGAAGTATAAATTGAATCTAAGTATAGTATTATAGGATCTGACGCTCAAAATTTTCCTTATTTCCTTATCAACTTGCTTTACAAGTAAACATCAGTTTTCCCCTGAAACTTTCAGTTCTTAAAAGACACTGTTTTCATGTCATTGGTGCTGTAGTCTTGTTTGGTTTTTTTTTTTTCACACTAGCAATACACAACCTGAAGTCTGTCATCTCATAAACACATACGCAATCTCCCCTTACATGAGTTCATCATCATCAGAGAGGATCTTTGAAAAATGCAGTAGGTCGCCTTTTCTTTATTCCCAGAAAAAGTATATGGTATTTGGGTGGAATTTGGTTTGCTACTTGATGTCAGAGTAAGTTTTGTGGTTCAGTTTTGGTTTGTTTTTTTTTTTTTTTTTTTGTGGCACCGATTGGTAGTTACAGCAGTTATTTCATTTGGTATTCCAGCTGTCCTTCCCCTTCCTCAACAGTAGAGAAAGTAATGCTTTTTATCAGGCATTATTCTTCAAATCCGCTTATAACACATGGCAGATGCACTTAGCTAATCAAGAGTTGTCATCAGAATACTGGGGGGGGCTTCAGGGGAAAGGGGATGCAAAGGAAAAGGGCTGCAGACATCTCAGCCCTGCTGCCCCCAGGAACTCCTGGCGGGATGATAACCAAAGTGCCAGACTCCACACACACACAGCTCGGGGTGAGAAAGAAGATAGATGCATAGACATTTCAGGAAGCAAAATCACTATGTTGCCATCCTCAAATTCAGACTGGGAAAAACACTTCGACAATACAGTACGTGAAATTATCTCAGTCTTGGAAGATACGTTTAACAGCTTCTTCTGGTACACGGCTACTTTTCAATTCAATCCTACAAATAATCTAACTTTTCTTCAATGGATTTTGACTTCTCCTCCATTATGAAGTAAAATTACAAGGCAATTACAAGGGAGAAAAAGCAAAACTAACAAAAAAAAAAATCTCCTTGTACACCTGCAAACTATGTTATTTCCTGCACAGTAGTTTAATGTCCTGAATGCCTCCAAACTTCTCTATTGCTGTTAGCATCTGCATACTCACTTTTAAATAAAACCCTACAATAATGAAAATAGTTATTTTCCATCATTGTCTGATTTCATCACCACCATCCTTACGGCCACTTTAGGGTAGAAAAGATGGAAATTCTCTTCTCAAGTACACTTCCCTCATCCCTAACAAAATTCTATTCAGACTTCATTAAAGCTACACGGCTATCCAGGAGGTCAAGATGCAGTGAGCTACAGCTGTTTCCTGAAGGAAACCTAATTTGCCAGTTACTGTCCAAAATAAATTATACACGAGTCTAATCAAAGTTAATTGAAGAACGCTGCATGGTTTGAACTCATTAAAATCCTCACAAATGCCAACGTTAAACATACTGGTCGGTGCTTTAAGGAAAAAAAGTGTCTTCTTATACCTTGCACACTATTAACGTAAGTGGGAGTTCCTCAAAGCTAAATTAATAACAGAGCAACTTCTGTGGTTCCATACAGGCAGCACGTGAACGAATCACTGTGTTTTCAAACCTGTTGGCTCAATCCATAGTCTGCCCTTCCAATGAAACCTTGGTTAAACAAGTCACCAGGAGCTGCAACATGAAAGGTTGCAGAATGTGAGGTGTGGATGACAGAACAACAAGAACCCATTTGAGCACAAGTCAGAACGCTCCTCCACGAGCTTGTAACTTCTGGTTCAACTAAAGCAGTCCGTTAGCAAGCCACGCAAAGCACTAAACTGGAGATTTTTCAACTGCAAACCTACCAGATCTTGCAGAAATTTTTTCCTTAGTTCCGTTCTCTGCAAATACTTCCCATCCGAGCAACGGAATAAATTTAGCCTGAATTTGTAGCGGTTTGATCTCCTTAGACCTTGTCTGCGAGGAACACAGCAATCACTCACCTACTATACTGCTATTACTTACAGATTATCACCTCGGAGAAAACAAGGAAGCCCTTTAAAATTAGCTTCCAGGAAATAAGCAGGTTAGGCATTATCGTGGTTTTGCCATTAATTTTCTTATCGTTTTCATGTCGATCCAAACACCAGCGAGAGGATTGTATCAACATCAATAGTGAACATGCCCAGAGCAACACAAGCTGTGTGAAATCACACTTTCTTCAGTAACGTAAATAAAACCCAATAAACCATTCTCTGTTTAAACATTACTGCATCTCCTTAGATCCAGGACTTTAGAAATAATTAATGTTTCTAAACAGCTTTAAATGTCAGCACCTACTTTCAAAAATCAATGGGAGTGGGCCTGACCTTCCCCGACAACCTCCTGCCTGAGACTCCAGCCTGGCTTTCATCTACCAGAAAACCCGGAGACACCGCAACCACCCCTCGGCTCCTCCACATCAACAGAACTTTGGCTCTTTGGAGGCAAGGATGGAACTTTCAAGTATTCCTGCAATTGTTTTCCAGAGAGTTCCAGAATGCTGCCTGAGGAGGTGGGCACCCACCGGCCTCTCACCGACCGCTTTCCTCGCTACCCAGCAGCAGGATTTATTTTGTAGAAAAGTTTTCCTTATAATAAAACATGTCATACATAAAACATTACCTTTGCTGAAGAGCCAAACTTCAAGCCTCTTATCATCTGCAGTTACCTCCAGCAGCATAATTAATACTTAATCACAGTTGTGGTTCTCATAGACAACGATGCCTAGTGTGCTTTTGCTGAGGTAAAAATTAATTATCTATTCTCTCTTTATACAAGAAGATCTGCTCTTCCAAATTATTAGGAATTTGACTAACTACACAATCCAAATGTGGATATTTGCCACACCGAGCCTTCATTTGTATTGATTCTTCTTCATCCACAAGGAATTAAAACAAGGAAGCAAGCCTGTAAAGTCTGTTTTCCGCAACACAGGAAATAAATAGGTAATTAAAAGAAAATCAAATATTCCATACATCACGGGTTGTCATTTTCAGCTCTGTAACTCAGTACAGAAAATGTATCGATTAACTGCCCTTTACAAACGTCTCCAAATTAATAACAAAATTAGCTGATTGCTCTAACTTGTTAAAAAAAAAAAAGCACCACTCTGCTTATATTGCGGTTTGGGAACTACTGCAGAACACCTACGTGTGAAAGGCACTTCTCCTGTTGTTCTGGGAAGCAAAGTATTTCCTAAACCAAGTAACTTAAAAAAAAAAAAAAAAGAAAAAAAAAAGGAAGAAAAAGGTTCTTTAGCCTCTGCAGCATGATAAGACACAATGTGGTGTCAATAGAAACCTAAAATTTCCTGCTGAGCAGAGGGAAAGCTTTGGTCAGTTCAAGGACTTCCCTTCCTCTGCAGGCTCGCCCCCGGGGCTACCAAACCCCAAATTAATGTATTTTATCATTTTATCTGAGTCCTGAAAGAAGACTTTCTGTTTGGGTGATACCAATCTTATGCCATCTCCCATCTGGAGAAAGAACTTTGCTTACCAGTATAAATGTGGTAGCGTGTCAATTAGCTGTGGCTTGAGTATTTCTGCTCGTTAGTGCTACGTTGACACACTACACCAGTGTTCTTTACGAGAAGGCACAGATTACAAAATCCACAACTGGTGATGGGTGAGAGCTACCAAAGAAAATTGCTGCCATTAGAATGAAGAAAACTGACCCTCACTTAATGACTGAGCTCAGCTCGGCCCAGGCAGTGGATGGGAAAAAAATGAAAAGGGAAACGAGACATTCAATAGCTCAGGGGTGTTTGTTGTATCAGAACAAAGAGCAGCATCTGGTATGCTACTGAAATATAACTAGTCATAAAAAACGAGAAAAAAAGTTCTTGGAAATACTGGTATGAGACTGAATTGCATTGAAAAGTAAATTTCAAAGTGGGTGTTTGTTATGTATTAAGTTCTGTAATTTCCAATCCAAGTAAGCACAATTTACTCTTGTTTCTATAATTCTTTGGCACACCTACCAATATTTCTTTATATTTCTAATGAATCTCAGCTAATGCTCCTTATACCTACGTAAGCCCATATTGAATATTCTGCCATACACATTCCATGAGTATTTTGATAATAAGCCAAAGTACTTTTCTATGGTCAGTGAAAGCATGGCTTGTAATTTAGAGGCTGGCCATTGAAACGTTACAAGGATACATGAGGAAGATCTCCAATCTTGTGGCAATGAATTCTATACTGGCATTAAAGCCTACAAATCATGGTGACTTCTCACAGCAAAATCATACCAGGCAAGAGCAAACGCAAAGAAGTCACGGAGCTCTGTTTGTGATACCTAGGGCTGGTTTTTAAAAACAAAAAAAACAAACACACAACAAGCAAAACAAGACACACACACAAAAAGGAATCCTCATACATCAGGAAATCAGACCAATGCATCCATACGACGAGAAAACAGACAGGTTAACATATATGAACATATATGGGACTTTTCTAGCCTGCTGCCCGTAAGCACAATTCAATGTTGGTGAACAAGTGCCCAGACCCAGCTGAGCCTTTTTTAATGCCCTTTCCCCTTATTAGAAACACAGAAAAATCAAATATATGAACAACAGTGCTCCACACCAATCATTCCATTTAATTTCATCTTGGTGTCACATACTATTTCAAAGACTTTTAAAAAGTTCCTGTCCTTGTAACTAGTTTTATTACTGTAGGTTTATAGTTGTTTAAATTTTGAAAAGCAGAATTTCTCAGAGCTAATAAATCAATTTTGATTCAGTGCAGTACAACTTCATATACTTATTCTTTCAAAAGCATTTTGGTAATTCTGCTAATATGAATATGTACATTAATTCCAGTAGTTATTCTTTATAACCAATGCTCTAATTAATGGTGGTTTTGACTTTGAAACATTCAAGACATTTTTCTTGTACCATAAAAGGGTTTTTATTAGGAAGAGTAATTGCATTTATGAGAGCAACTATCAGGCTTAACTTTCTTCCCTAGTTTTTTTAAATGTTGCTGAAAACTAATATAGTATTTGCCTTTCATCAGAATGTCAGGTCTTAAAGTTTTACAATATTTTCCAGAGAAAGATCAACAGTTCAAGAGCTAAGTTATCTACTTCCTTTATTAGTGTTCATATATTTGTATTTCTCTTCTCATCAATAAATCTGTGTATTTGCAAGTCTTCCAAGTATTTTCACATTTTATTTTCCTCAGTATTTTATAGTTCTCTGTTTTCCCTACATTCTTTATTTTCTTGTAAACAGAGGTGTAAAAGATATATATCTCAAATTATTACATAGTATCTCACCCATTTAGAAAGTATATTAATTATATCTCTCTCCTGAGCTGTTACATTAATATTCTGCATCCATAATCCTGTTTCACCTGAGCACTGCGGTAGCGTACAATGACGGGATAAAGACTTTATCCTCTGAAAAGTTTCTGATTAGTGTTAATCAAAAAAAAGTTGATACAGGATGTAAAATATACAGCACTGATCCTGAAAAAAAACCCTGAAATATAAAAAAGAAAAGCCTCATATTTTGCTGTAGCAAGATACTGAGAATGAAAAGTGAGAAAAACGTTTGCAATTGGTAGCAAAGTAGACACTACTTCCTCTTTTCTGCTATTTTCCATTTTCTCATCAGACACTGCACCAGTGAAGCCAAAAGAAAGATGTCATATTTAGCACTGCAATATCACCATACCATTAATGTTTTAAGCACTACATTTGCTGCAAAGTACCGGGTGTGCTCACCTGAAGGACGCTGCACGCTCAGTAAGTAATGATTTTTCATATAACGCTCTCATCACCTTCCAAATTCTCAGCACGGCATGAACACAGCCTGGCCTGTGACTTGTGTCACTTTTTCTCCCCACATCAGCCTTCATATACACTGCTTTCTGAGGGACGCACACAAACTCCAGGATTGCCTGCTTTTTTTGCAGATGGATTAACAGTTTAATGCATGTTTTCTTTCCATTCCATCTCGGTGGCTGCCCCACTGACAGCCTCCACTCAAAGCAAAGGCATCGCACGCACCTTCTTTATTCAGTGCTGGATGCATCCACATGACCATCCATCAGGGCAGAGCTGAAGGAGCAGGAGACAGTTGTTTTGTTCAGAGGACAGCCTTTTCAGCTTTATCACCGTAATGGTGAGACATGAAATAGTAACGTGATTCTCCCCTCGGCCTCTTTGCACTTCCCCAACAGTGTCTTCATCCCCACCTCCCCTTGCAGCAGGCCAGATGTGTTCCTCACCCTTGCGTGCCTTTGAGGCAGCGACATGGAGAACACGTCTATGTTCCTCCTGCTGCCACTTCCAGCCTCTGCTCCTGCTCCTTTTTATTGCCCCTCTCCTCAGAGGTGCATTCAAGCAGACCTTCTGCTTGGTAATCCCTTGCCCCTTCCCCTCTGAATGTCAGTCTGGTCCTTCCTCTCCACCACGACTCCTCGCTTCCATAACCACTGACTTCTGTGGCAGCCTAGTTCGGACTCTAGTATAAAACCAACAACGTAAGTAAATAATATAGATGCTTTTCTGAGAAGGCTTCCATCTTTCCTCCCACCCTGTGATCCTGTGTGCCATATCCAGGGTTTAGAGAAACCCAGGAAGAGGCAGACAGGCTCCTAAGTTGTTACATAAAACAACTCTTCTGTCTTAATTAAAAGTACTAAGGCCAATGTATATTCCCTGGACAGGCTGAAGTAACCTGGAGGAGGTTCCTTCAAGCTCTAGATATATAAAAATGCACTAAAGAAATGAGATACTTATTGTAAAGGTCACTGTATCAATCCATGGGTGTGAAATAATAGCATTACTAAAGTACAATTTTCACAGAATCACAGAACACTATGGGGTTGGAAGGGACCTCTGGAGATCATCTAGTCCAACCCCCTGACAAAGCAGGTCCACCCAGAGCAGGTCCCACAGGAACGTGTCCAGGTGGGTTTGGAATGTCTCCAGAGAAGGAGACTCCAAACCCACCTCTCTGGGCAGCCTCTTCCAGGGCTCTGCCACCCTCACAGGAAAGAAGTTCCTCCTCGTGTTTAGGTGGAACTTCTTATGTTCAAGTTTGTGCCTGTTACTTCTTGTCCTGTCCCCAACCTTCCCCAACCTTTCCCACTGCTACACACTAAAAATGCTGTATTCCACACAAGGAGAATTTAGCATACTACAGAACAGTCATTCATTTCTAAAAAAATATACAGGAGCTTTCTGAACAGATAGAAGTTTAGGAAGTTAAGCAGGCATAGATTTATAGAGTTAATTCCTGACCCCATTCACGTTAAGGAAAAATTCCCACTTTTTAAAATGGGAAACCACTTCATGCGTAATATCTCCGACTTTGGATCTTCTTTATGTCAGCAGCTTATCTTGATATGTACTACTCTGTTTATTTTGTCTGTGCTGCAGTGATAAGTGATGCCATTGGCACACTGGGAAGCAACAGCACGGGGGGGGACTCAGAAGAAAATAAACTCACTCAGAGGCATTAGGAAACTGTTGAATGAAGGAATGGATTTGCCAAAGGTTGTCTTCCTTTCCTCCCCAGTATTTGGACTACCTCACTATCCTCACACAGGATGTATCTGTATACACAGAACCTGCTACAAGGTGTTTGTATTTCAAGTTAGGAGTCAAATATTCCACCTCTGTGCATTTTATCCACATGATCTGTCGATTTTCTGAGTCATAGTGACTTACAGATTAATTGGTCCATACGACAGAGAGAGAAATCTGGAGCCAGTAGCTCTCAGACCTCTCACTTGGATTCCATCTGACCTTCCCAGCACAGTCAGTTCCTGTGATTCTGAGATAAAATGAGGTTTTGCACATCCTTTTGAATTTTACTGAAAATTAATAATGAAGTGCATAAAAAGAAACTAAAATGAAGTTATTGTTATTCTAGAATGACTAAAACTGAACCCTGCTCATCAAATCAAGATTTTAACTGAAGTCAAAACCAAGGTTTTAACTGAAGCCTATGAAACTGACTGGAGTCAGTATTTCATCAAATCAACAGGGGAAGGAGTAAAACAGAAATCATAAGGGACCTGGCATTTGAAAACACACACCGCAAAAAATAATGGTGATGATAAGCTTTGCCAGCTCATTCCTTTGAGGGAAGGGCCAGCTCCTTCAGGACTGCCACAGCTCTGAGGTCACTGCTTCAACTGTCACCCTTCTGCTGCTTAGAGCTAGCAGGGCTTCAAACTTTTCTGTGTGAATATAGTTGGGTACCTTAAGATGATGTACAACAAAACATTTTGTGCCAATCTACACAAGGACCCTCACTTAGCTTGCACCTTCAGAAAAATCTTTGGACAAACAGTAAAAACGACCTCCCAGAGGAACCAGGAAAAGAACACTAAAAGGCAATGTGGAAAGGCTAACTCTTAGTCTGGAATAATCTTCAGTGTCAAAGTCAGAAGTGCAGCTCAGGTAACCAGACACTATCACTGTGGACAAGTACCTTCATACTAATGAACCTCTTAATGAACCTCAGATAATCAGGTCTGCGCAGCTGTGGAGTGTGTGCAACGAGAAGCTAATGTCCCTCTTGACAGAAAGAGAGTTGTAGTTGCTCCAGGGAATGAGTCCTTTTGCTCCTCCTTTAAATTGCCCTCTCTTCATTGGAAATAAAAGGAGTTTATGGAGACCTGCTTCTCTGTGTTGGAACCAGACATGGCTTCTAAGAGTGGAAAAGCTTTGGAGGTACAGCACCAGCATCCTTCCTGGAGTAAGTTAACAGGGTGCTGGGAACTCCTCACATCCTGCCCACGTGCTTTGGACACGTTCAGTGATCTTACAAGCCCTTCTTATTTGCTTATGCTTTTCACCCGTAGACATATCATTCATAGAAAATCTCCTAAGTATTCTTTTTTTCCCTGGAAAAATATTCTCTATCTAAGCACTTGGGAATTCAGTTATTTATAGTGCTGTTAATATAAACTTTCAATTAAAGAAAACATTAGGAGTGTCTCAAATAAAACATTTTAAGCAAAAATCTTCAGTCAAGACAAGTCTGAAATATACTGAAAAGCAAGCATTAAGTGATGCCTTTCAAGTCATATTTTGAAAAGCAATACATTATTTGCCTTTTAGTTTCTCAATCTTTATATGTGTGCTATTTAAATATTTTTTTCCTATTATTGTATTTCATTTTTCAATCAATGAGGTTCTGAAATACTTTTAATGAAAATCTACCTTTTTGATAGCCATAGGATTCCACGAAGTGGAACATTAAAAGAAAGCTCTAAATAGTAGAAGACCTGTACTAAAATAATAAAAGTAGGCAATAATGAAACTTCCAGTTTATTTGGCTGCCTTCTATATCCCTCAGTTTCCCAGCACCAACTTTTCCAGGTTTCAATTTGGGTTTTATTAGAATCTTTTTGAATCCTTGATCTTTTATATTTTAAAGGAAAGTTATAGAATTATCTAATGTTAGTACTACTATTCAAATGAACATCTCTTGCCAGCAAGCATCCAGAATTTCAATATAACTTCTAATTATAATTCATGAGGCCTTTAAAAAATAAAGTTAAAATTTTAAGCAGAAGGCAGGGTTCTTGCTTACGAAAATGTTTACAATGAGAGTGGTTCAGAAAAAAGAAATCATAGGGTAGGAAAACTACTTAATATCTGGTAAACATCATGCCTAGACCAGAAAACTTGCCTGATAAACGAGTTTTACAGAGTTCCAGCTTAAATGACCATAAAAGCTGTGAAATAGTTCTCTTTGAAAAGCAAAGACAGTGTCGAAATTCTACATGCAGATGCAAACACATTCTTATTCTAAATATTCATTGTAAGGAGATACATTTTCTCTTTCACTCTTGAACGTGGTACATGAAAAAAAGTCTTTACCAAAAATCCACCTCTACAAGGTATCTTTCTACTCATTCCATACCATTGAAGTTCATCTGAAAATAAACTTGCAGCATCAGCCCCCTGCTCAGAAAAACCTGTCTTTAGAGAACCCAGTGATTTGCACATGAGTTGATACTCACATAGTACATGGGGCACTGTAAGCAGAAATATACAGATAAATAAATAAATATATATATGTATCTCCAACACAGCCAGTGATGCTGAAATGAAGCAGGGTTTTTGTGTATAACAGTAATCAGCTGGTACTTCGCAGTCGCTGCCTGAATCTGAGGCTGCTTCTATCATTGCATTTGATAGTGTACAGACTTGGGGAAAGGAGAAATACAATGGTCCTTTGTTTCAAGTAACTCAACCCAAAAGCCCAGCGCATAGTGTTCAACCCAACTCACTTGGGTGACACGGAAGCCAGGGCAGGGAATTCTTTTGCCACTGCAGCTGCTGGCCTTCAGCCCCTCAAGAACAGTTCCCACACGTGCATGTTCCCACACAGTGGTTCTTATATTTTCTGTGAAGCCACATATGCTCAGTTTTATGTGATTTTTGAAAATGTTTCCATTTTACAGTTCCGTCCCTGTTACACCCCTCCAGTTTATTCCAGTGAGGGCTGTTGAAACAATCCATTTCTACTGGGGCAGCTTAACAGTTCACGTGACAAACTTTTCCATCACTGCCTTCATTTCTTCTAAAATTGAGAGCTATGAACAATAACAACTTCCACGTTTCAGCGAGCCGTAAACTCTGTAGTTTAAAAAACCCTGCCAAGTTCTCCAACACAAATCAGAAGAATATGGTCTTCTCTGCTAGTGTCACCTCATCAGAACACCCTGCTGCACAGGAAGCCTGGTCATTCATTCCCACCCCCATCTCATTCTTCCTTAGAGCTCTTCCGAGGGCAAATGGATCATGAATCCCATCTCCTCTACCAGTAGCCACTGGTGATAGCAGAAGGTTAGGTTTTATTGCAAGGGTTGAAGTTTTGTATGCAGTCCTCACTTACTAACCTGCAGGCTCAATCCCAACGATGAGCATTTTGATATAATTCCTAGACTAGAATCGACCTTTGCTGCACACATAAATGTAAACGCAAGGACTTGCGATGGAGCTGTTATCACAACAGTTTCATTGCCCTCCGATTTTTCAGTATGCAGCCTGCTGCTGGGAATCCGGACCAGAAACTGCCGTGAGAAAGCTGTTTACTACACTGCATAATGATGTTATCTGAAGGTCTCTAATATGTCAGTTAAAAGTAACGTGACCGATTCCAGGATTCCACAAAAACAGGAAAAATCATATTAAAGACAGATACCTAATCTGCATCTGAAACACCCCCCTAGTTCATTCCCTGTTCTGGCTTGTATTAGAAATAGTGTGACCAGCAGAAGTAGGGAGGCAATTGTCCCCCTGTACTCAGCACTGGTGAGGCCACACCTGGAGTGTTGTGTCCA
>JAHREE010135198.1:0-101558 GCA_033628505.1 Tringa tobata | reverse complement strand
CCCCAGGGCGATGATGCTCTGGCTTCTTTAGCAGCCGGCCTGGGGCTCTGTGCTGCTGGAGGGGCTCTCACCCCCTTCCCTACCCTTCCTTCCTCCCCAGCTCGGGGCAGCTCTTTGTGGTGCTCTTTGGTTCAGTCCCCTCGCAGCGGAGACCTCTCAGCCATCAGACGGTGGTGTGGCTGGGGATGACCCCTTGTCTCCCTGCTGTTTGGTTGTAGCTCTTTCGCTGGCCGCACTACGGGAAGCTCGTCGCGGGAGAAATGCTGTCCATCCAGGTTTACAACTGCAACAAGGTTTTCAGTAACAGGTAGGTTCTTTGGTTGTTGGGGTGACCGGCAGCTGGGGATAAGAGACTTACTGGGCTTTACATTTTCTACTGGGAGTAGAAACTTTTTGTTGGAAATTTGATGGAAGGAAGATGAGCGGGATCCAAGTTATAGAAGAGAGATGGAGCTGGTTGTTCTGCTGTGGCAGCAGAGCTGTGTACGTGAAGTTAACTAAGGCTTAGTTCGACTTAGTTGTGCCAGCAATAACAGAGACTACCTAAGGATCCAGATCAGCCCCCAAGGTGGGACAAAGGTACAATAGGCCCCTAAAAAATAGAGCTGCAAGGGCAGGACTTACAGCAGAATGGGGACCTGCTGTCACCCTGTAGAACTGCCTGGTGACTGAGACCGTGCTGCACCCAAATTCAACATGCCTCTCAACGGGGAAAAGCCCCAAGCCTGTGGCAGAATGGTTTAACCTTTAAAAAAGACAGCAATTTAAACTTCAAGGATCAGCCAGAATTTAGAATGCTTCCAGGTGGCACAGACACAATACTGTGAACTCAGCAATTATTCCAGCAGTTGTAAAACCCTTTAGGGAAACCCAAGAGTAGAGATGACAGATTGAGCAGTGGTGGAGCAGGTGAGGGAGCAGAGGCACGTCCTTCCAGGATATGTGAAACAGGAGGGTGCAGGGAAAGGCGCTAACTCTGATGAGCAAAATGTAAAAACTAAAGGAAAAATCAATAGGAACAACTTTCCAGAGGCACTTAATAATACAAATCTTTTCAAAGCCACCAATAGCCTGGTAGAGAGGGTGTGGAGGAAGCAGATAAGCACAGCTCATGCAAGATACCTAAAAGATAAAGCGAGAGTAGAAAATGCAGCTGAACTTTGTGTCACTGTTTACTGGGTGCTTTCCCTATGGGAGCTGGATCAGAGCAGTTGTCTGTAACTGAAATGTCAATAGAAACTGCTATAGGACAAATAGATAAAACAAATAGTAACAAGTCACCAGGACCCGATGGCACGGAGCAAAGAAGTCGGTGGGAAATGAGTGGGCTGGTGCTGACAGCATCTGTCCACACACCTCTGCAGCTGGGGAGCAGAGTAACAGCGGGTGACGAGCACTACAGGCTAAGAGCAGGTGGCCAGTGCCCTGGGACAGAGAGTGTGAAAGGACAGAAGGGAAAAATTTGCTACACAGCTGTACTGGTGTGTGGTCTCTGGACTTCTGCGTGTGCAGCCTTTCTGTGGCAGCAGCAGCGAGCTCAGAGGGGCTGTGAGCAGGAGAGCAGAGATCCTGGAACTCTCTTCCCCCAGGTTGTAGGCACTGATCACAGAATCACAGAATCGAAGGGGCTGCAAGGGACCTTCTGATATCATTGTTCAACCTCCAGCCAAAGTAGATTTGCCTACGGCAGGTTGGACAGGAAGCATCCAGGCGGGTTTGAATGTCTCCAGAGAAGGAGACTCCCCACACCTTCTCTGGGCAGCCTCTTCCAGGGCTCTGGCACCCTCAAAGTAAAGAAGTTTTTTCTCATGTTGAGATGGAATTTCCTGTGTTCCAGTTTGTGCCTGTTGCCCTTTGTCCTATCACCGGGCACCACTGAGAAGAGCCTGACCCCATCCTCTTGACACCCACCCTTTAGATACTGATCAGCACCAATGAGATCCCCTCAGTCTGCTCTTCTCCAGCCTAAAGAGACCCAGGTCTGTCAGCCTTTCCTCATAAGAGATGTTCTAGTCCCCTGATCATCTTCATAGCCTCCACTGGACTCTCTCCAGCAGTTCCCTGTCCTTCTTGAACTGGGGAGCCCAGAACGGGACACAGTACTCTAGATGCAGCCTCACCAGGGCAGAGCAGAGGGGGAGGATGACCTCCCTTGACCTGCTGGCCACATTCTTCTTAAAGCACCCCAGGATGCTGTTGGCCTTCTTGGCCACAAGAGCACCTTGCTGGCTCATTGGCAACCAGGACTCCCAGGTCTCTCTCTGCAGAGCTGCTCTCTGGCAGGTCTGTCCCAACCTGTACTGATGTATGGGATTGTTCTAACATCTAACCCACGCTTCCTAAGCTGACCTGTGAGGATGTTATGGGAGACAGTGACAAAAGCCTTGCTGAAGTCAAGGTAGAGGACATCCACTGCTCTCCCCTCATCCACCCAGCCAGTCTTTCTATTGTAGAATGCTATCAGACTGGTCAAGTATGATTTCCCCTTGGTCAATCCATGCTGACCACTCTTGATGACCTTTTCTTCTACATGCTTAGAGATGACATCTAGGATGAGCTGTTCCATCACCTTTCCAGGGATGGAGGTGAGGCTGACCGGCCTGTAGTTTCTGATGCTACGTACAGTATTACTGCAGCCTCTGGTTTTGTTCCAGGCTTCTTGGTACCCTTGTCCTCAGCCTTCAGCACCTGATGACATCTGGGAGGCTGATCCTCCGGGAGGCCCTCGTCGACAAGAACCACAGAGTCACTGGTGTAAGTCCCCCACGGGTGGCCTGGCCATCAGCAATCAGGAAAGATTTGTCGGAAAACTTGTGTGGTGCTTCCCAAGTGGATTGGGGGCTGAGGGGGAATCCAAGGTGCTGCTTTGAGCCTGGGAGCACTGCGGCATTTGTGCCCTCTCTACACAGGGTTGCAGCCACTTTACACCCATCAGGTGGTTCTAGGATCATCCAGAAGTGTGTGGGGTGGGGGCCTGGGAAACCTGCTGAGGGCCTGGATGGGCAGAGAGGGGCTTAGTAAAGCCTCCCTGGGTGATAGATGTAGGAGATGGTATTTCATTTGCTTCCTGCACCACGCAGTGCATGGGCACGGGCTGCTGCAGCTTGCGAAGCAGAGGGGAGCCCATGGGGTGAGGCAGGGTGCCTTGGGAACCCGATGAGCTTTTGGGTTAAACACCAGCGCTTAATGGTGGTCTGGGACATTGTGAGTGGCTCTGACACCTGCCTGCCTCTCTGCTCTGTGCCGTGCCTCCTGCCCTTGTGCCAGGGCTCACTGTGCCCTTTGTGCTGGTGGAAAATGAACATGACCCAAAAATGAGCCATTTCCTGCCAGCTGGGTGTGCAGGCACGGTGCAGTTAGTGGTGGACAACCAGGGCTCAGTGCCAGGGCTGCGGGCAGGGCCAGGAGGAGGAAGGGCAGAAGCGGGCAGCCCTGCCATGTGCCGTGCCCCATTTTGTCCTTCCCATGGGCAACCTGACTCAGCCTTGTGGTGGCACATGGGGATGCAGCTCTGTGGCCACCGGACCACTAGCCCGAGTGGCACAGGCATGGCTTTCTTGTATTGCTGAGCCGACTGGATCAGGGAGCAGCTCCAGGTGGAAACTGAGCATCTCCAGGATGATTTTTAGCCCCGTGCAGCTCACTGCAGAAGTGTTTGTGCCAACAAAGGGACAGGGACTAAACCCACCCTTTGGCGTCACCCCATGCTGGCAACGGTTTGAGGGGACCGAGCTGGGGGTGCTCACACCCCTGGAAGGTTGGAGCTGCTCTGTGGCCCAGCCCTTTGCCCTGGCTGCCTCTCCTCTTGTGCTGCCAGCAGCGCTCGTGCTGATGAGCCGCTCCAACCAACAACCAACTGCATTGGGTTTTGCCAGGTTCATCTTTGATTGAGCAGCCCGGGCTGCACAAAGGCTGCTGGGGGGAAGAAACAAGGCAGGCAAGACTGGAGACCCATCCAAGGGCAGCCTGAGACCTCCTCCCTCTGCTCAGCTGGGAAGAGATATGTCCCCAAGGGAAAGAGGCTGTTTCAACCGCTGCTCCCTCAGCGAAGTGGGAACAAAGCCCTTCCTGCTTTTCCAAGTCCTGTTCTTCTCTGGGACCTGGGTTATTTGCACCCTTTTTTGCAAAGGTTTGAAAGGGCTTTTTTGGACTCAGCTGCTCACCCAGCTTTATCTCAGGCTTCTGCATCCATCCAGCCTTTGCTGCTGTTTCCCAGTCACTGTGCTACTGCTTTCTTGGGCTGTATTTCTCCTCCCAGAAACATGTGTTTTCCAGGGACTGAGCTATGAAGCCAGCTTGTAGATCCCCTTCAGCCTACTGAGAAGGGACCTTCTCCATGGCTGCGGTTTTGGCCTCTGCTGGGAAATCCTTGTGTGTTTGTGTTGGTTTGAGATCAGGCTAATCACCTGCAGACAAAGTATTTTCAGACCCGTGCTGGCTCTGCCAATGCTCGATGTGCTTCTCTGGCTGTCCTTCTTCATCGCTAATGCTAAGTCAATGTCTCTTGTGATGCAGACTCTGGGTGTGCTTATGGCTCCTGTGGGGCTTTAAACCAAGCTGTCATGCCTGGGGATGCTCTGTCCATTGTCTTGTGCCTCCCACAGGGAGAATGCACGTGTGTTTGCTCTGCTGTAGGGCTCTCCCCACTTTCCTTACCAAAAATGCCCCAAGATGGCTCTTAGGGGTGGTATATTTTAGATTTGGAAACTTGAAACTTCAATGAATCCTGGAATTTGGGAAGCTGCAGGGGGGGAGTTTGGTTAACTGTAGCTCATTGATGGAGGCAGACAAGGAGAGTATGGTGTAAATAGGCTTCTTGTGGTGTTGTGACCCCCTTCCTTTCCCTTCTTCCCACCACCCTCTCACTCCTTTTTTAATTCTGTGCTCCCCTTCCCCTTTTCCATGGCATTTCTGCAGTTGTTTTGTGGCTGCCAAGTTCTCAAGCAGTTTAATTTTCTGTTTGTAGATCTACATTGAGTTGGATTTGCGCTATCAGCCTCCAGATGGCTCAGCTGGGACCTGGGTTGAGGAGGACTTTGTTTACCAGATGAAAGACAGGTATTGAAATCCTGGGAGGAGCAAATTTGCAGGCAGCTTGTACAGCTGCCTTTGCCAGTGGCACCCTTTGGGATGCAATCCAGCATCGTTTACTCTCCACCTCTGGCCAGGCTGGCCAGGGGCTGCTCTGCAGCAGGAATAAGTCAGCAGGGCTATTGGGAAGAAAATACCTTGTCTTCACAAAGAGCCTGTGACTGCAACAACCAACTGCACCCTGGGAGGCCTTTTAGATCCAAGAGCGTTTCTGCAGCCTTTCTGGCTGACGGGAGCGAGAGTTCATGGTGGCAAAGTTGGAGAGACTGTGGCTTTGGACTGTAGCAAGCCCAAGCACCTTGCACACAGATGGCATCCAAAGCCAGGGGAGATGCGGGTGTCTGGGGGGACAGGATGACAGGCAGCAGCAAGGTCTGGGGAGTGTCACTTGTGGAGTGCCAGAGACAAAGCAACGGGCACACAGGCTGAACAGTGGAAAAGCATCACTTAGGAGGATGCTCATGTCCCTGCCAAGAGCCAAGTGGAAGCACGGCTGTGGCACTATTACTTAAATGCATCGGTGAACAGCCTCAACGCATTTGTTTTTCAGCAACACATCTCTTTTTCTTACAGTTCTGAGCTAATCATCCGCAATCCTGGGTTTGAGGAGCCGGAGTAAGTAGCCTTACTCCTCGTGGGTGCAGGGGAGTCCCTGCACGACCCGCTCGTCGGGGCTGATGATGCGGCGTGTGACACGGTGGGGGGTCTGCAGGGCAGTCGAGGGGCCGAGAGCGAGTGAGCTGGACCGGAGGGCTGCTGCGCTGGGCAGAAAGCTGGCGAAAGGCCTGGAGACTGATGAGGAAGAGGAAGAAGAAGATTTCTACGATGTGTCTGAGATGGAAGTCTCGGGCATTGTCTTCAGCCCTGTGAAGAGGTATCCATGGCATGCTCTTCTCTCTTGCCCCTGCTTGGGCCCTGGGGTGGAAAGTGCCATCTCATGGGGTGATTTCTGGGGGAATCTCGCATCTCTTGACATTCTGCTTCTACAAAATGTCGGAAACCTTCACTCTCCGATGGCCCCAAACAGGGACTGTTGGGGATTTGCTTATTCCCAGGGCGAGGGGCCATTATTTACCAGGCTTTCTGCTGCTTCCCTCAGTGGGGGCTTGCTCAGGTCCATGTAGATGAGGAGACCTGCTCACTCGGGTTGTTTTTCTGTGCAGCCGCTCCAGACTTTGCTCCGCACGGGACCTCTTTGCCACCCCAACCCCGCAGAGCTTCCAGGTACTGCAGCGTTGGAAGCCTGGCCCTGCAGCCCCCTCTGGCCCTGCAGACAGCCCCTTGCTGCCTTGCTCCGGGCCTGGGCTTCTCCAATTGCCACTGCAAGGCCTCTGTCATGAAGACCCCTTCTTGCTTTGTGTGGTTTCCCTGAGTAAGGTGTGAGATTCCCTGGATGGATTGCATCCATGAGTGCTGGCTCAACATCAGCCAACCTGGAGCAGAGTCTCTCTCTGGGCCACGTAGTTAGCTATGGATGTACAGGAGAATGGAATCAGCCTGACAGCCACGTGTGCTGCTGCAAAACACTGCCTGAGCAGAGCTTTGGAGAGCACCCAGGGACGACTGGTGCCTTCCAGCCTCCCCAGGGCTTGCCTGGGCCCCCAGGAACATGTGTGGGACATGGCTGGGGGTGGAGGGCCATTCCAGGGGCTTTCTTGGAGATGCCAGGAGGCTGGTATGAAGCTGTGGCTCCGGCCATTGCTCTGACATCAGGTTTATTTGAAACCCCTCTGAAGTTTGGAAATGGAGTTCAGTCCCATCTTTTGCCCTGCAGATTTTAGAGTACGTCTCCCAGCCTGGACGTGGATTTAAATCCTTTTTAAATCCTTTTTAAATGAAATCCTTTCAAATTCTTCCCTGGTTCTAAGTAAATGTGGACTCACATTTGGGTCTCCTGCTTTTCAGGACTGGGTCCTGAAAGCAGGAAGATTTTGTAGGGGTGGAATTTCATACCATCCTTTTCTTGAAGCTGTTATTCACCTTAACAACTGTCAGTTGCTTGTACTGAGAGCAAATGTGAGAACATTTCTCCCATGTCGTAGACGCGTGAACAGTCGCAGCAAATGAGACAGCCTCATTCCAGTCTTTCCAGTGGTGTCCATCTCAGCAGGATTCAAAGAGAAGTGCTGACAGAAGATACAAAGAGCATCTTCTCCAAGATGCTCTGTGGTCCCCCCCATGTGGGAGCAGTGAGTTTGCATCCCCTTGGGCTCAGGAACTGAGTGGAGACAGTGCTGCCGGGGAGGCTGCACTTGTCAAAGGTGCTGGGGATCTAAGACTTCATTTCCTTGCTTGTCTGAAAGAAACAGGTATCTCAAAGACCATTTTGGTTTGTCCTGACCATAGCAGATTTCAGCAGCCATGCTCTTGCCTGCCCCAAGTGTCCACCCCTCCAGCAAGAGGGCCCTGCACATTCGCATACTGGTATTGCTGAAACGAGCTCAAGATGGAGCTGGAGATGAGGAGAATACTGATCTGAAGGTTTTCTCCCGCATTTTCTCAGGTTGGGATTAATATCATTGAAGCACAGAAGCTGGTGGGGGTGAACATAAACCCCTTTGTGGTAGTCAAAGTTGGAGAGGAGAAGAGGCACACGGCAACACAGAAGTCAACAAACTGCCCCTTCTACAATGAAGTATGTGATAGGGACAGGGGCTCTGTCCTTGCCATACCAGTGTCCCAAGTGGCTGGGGCCGTCCTTGCAGGCAATGCTTGGGATGCAGCTGCTCTCAAGCAGAGGTGGCTTGTGGCTCAGCTACGTTGCTCTTCTCTTCCAGTATTTTTTGTTTGAATTCCATGAGCCAAGGGACATTTTATTCCACAGACTCATAGAGATCTCGGTAAGTTTGTCCTCCTCTTTATCCTTCGTCAGTAACTGGTCCAGCCCAACGCTTCTGCTTGTAGATGTTGGCAGTGATGGGCAAAACAAGGGTACTGGTACCAGCCAGGTCTTCCAGCCAGAGGCATCTGCCTGGCAGAGAGACCCAAGGGCCTTCCTGTGGCCACAGTGGGGCAGAGACCCAGCACTGGGCAGTGCAGCATTCCCACCTCCTCTGTGTCAGGTTTTGTCTGCATCCAGTGACTGAAATGGGACCCCTGGAGTAGTTTCTTGCCCGGCGGCCTTGCAGCCTGGCTTTTTTTGGGAGGATTCCCTGGTGCCCCTTACCCTGGAGGCTCATCCTGCAGGTTGTGGAGATGAATGACCGGTGTGAGGGGAGGTCAGCAGTGATTTGTGCTTGCAGAAAAAAAACAGGCAGGCAGAGAGTAGTCTTCAGACCCAAAAGTGCGGGGGCTTCTCCAAAACACAGGTCTTTTCTGCAGCTGGCTAAACCCAGCCAACACCTCCTTTGTCACACTGTCTCCAGCACTTGCCCTGTGAAAGGCTGCTCATCTCTTCTGCTGGTGTGGGCTCAGCAAGCACTGAGCATGGCCTGGGTTTTGGGAGAGAGACTAGCCTGGTGGGGGCATGGCTCTGCCCTGACTCACCGGGATATGGACACAGGACTCCCTGTGGGAAAGCAGGTCTGCCCTTGGTCCAATGTAGGGATTTGCCTTATCTGGGGTTGGCAGAAGCAGCTGAATTGGTTGCACATGAATTTCCCTTGGCCCAGGTTTGACCAGGTTTTGAGGGTTATGGACTCATGGGCTTTACGGGAATTGTTGGGCAGGAACGAGTTTGTCCCAGGGCTAACTCAGATGCGTCACTGTGCATGAGGAGCTTGCAACTGCTGCCTGAGCTGTGTGTTGGAACGGGCATCTCTTAGCAGTCCCTCCTCAGAGATGTTTGGATGTGTCACCTGGCTGCCCACATCTCTTAGTGCTCAGGGAGATTTCTACTGTCTGCAGGTTTTTCACTCGAAGATACCGTTCCTGGGGACGTGCATAGGAACGTTCAAGATGGATGTTGTGACGGTGTACAACCAGCCAGGTATGACCAACTGCACTGCTTCCCTGCTCCCCGGCCCTGGCTTTGTCTGAAACAGATGTTTCCTTCGTGCTCTGCTGAGTTTGATGAGGGCCCTGTCTTCCAAGCACTTAGCTCACATGAGGACCGGCCCTTGCTTCTCCTCCTGGCTGTCTAAGGGCTGGTCTCACCTTCAGAGGCAGGGTCAGAGCAATCTTTGTGCAGACATAGTTGGGATGTGAGATGGTAACCTGGGCTCTCTATAGGGAACTCATTTCCTTCCCTCTCAGATCACAGGTTTTTCCAGAAGTGGGCTGTTATCAGTGACCCTACGGACACCCGGGCAGGTGTGAAAGGCTTTGTGAAGTGCAACATCTCTGTCACCGCACGTGGGGACGTTGTGGGCTCCCTTCCCACCTCTTCCAGCAGCCGGGATGAGGACATTGAAAGGTAGGTGCAGTGCAGTCTTGCATGGCCCTGGGCAAAACAGTGATGTCTCTTTTCACACTACCTTTTTTGCCCCATTTTCCCCTGTTTTGATGGGGAAGAATACAGGGAGATAGCTTTGGTGGGGCAGGATCCAAGCCTCCTGCCAGTCAAGGCATTTCTCAGCATCATATTTCCTGGGCTTCAGGAGAGAGCCAGAACATGAATTTGTCTTTTAGGAACCTGCTGCTGCCTAAGAGTGTCCCTGCAGAGAGACCCTGGGCCAGGGTCTGCATCAAGCTGTATCGTGCTGAGGGCCTGCCCAGCATGAGCGCAGGCATCATGGGTGGTTTCTCCAAGATCATAGGGGAGAAAAAAGTCTTTATCGACCCATATGTACAGGTCTCATTCTGTGGGCAGCAGGTGAGTCTCCAGGGCGTCTTCATGGGGCTGGGCCGATCCTCCTTTGGCTGTGTGGCAGCATGCCCTAAGCTGATGCTGTCAGGAACCTCCACGGAACACAGCAATCCCACTGGAGTCAGGCTGGGAGAGCTCAAGTCTTGCTGTCTTTGGCAGTGGCCTGAGCCGTGTGGCCATGAGTGTGCGGTGTCTGGGTGAGAAGGCTTTTGTTTCTGCAGAGAGCTGCATGGGGGATGGCTCCAGCCCCGAGCACAGCCACTGGCTGAGCTACTGGTGGAGCAGACAGAGATTTCATATCCCTAGACACAGGGAGAGGGGCAAATAAATCCTGGAGCAGAAGTCCTCAGTGGCAAGCTAGGCTCAGGTTGACACCCTCAGGAGAGTATACTGAGCTGCCGGCCCTTTTCTTGCACCCAAGGCTAGTGTTTCTGATCCTGTGATGTCCATTAAGATGAGAATCAGTCTCTGAGCATCCTTGTGGGCCTGGGTGTGCTCCCAGAGGACCCTGTGACATCTCTGGGTCTGATGGTGCTGCCCACTCGCTTCCAGCCAATTTCCCTTGGCTGTGCAGAGCACGGCCAGGACCTTGGGACAGGCCCCCTTGATGAAGCACAAGAGCAATGGCTGGGACGGGGGCAGGAGCAGGGATACTGCCACCTCCAGAGCTTGCCCAGCACCGTCTGCAGGTGGGACAGGAGGACATGCCATTCCCAGAGAGGTCCTGAGGCATGCCTTGCTCTGGCTGCTGGCTGGGATTGTGTGGCTTTCACACCTTCTCCTTCCTAGGGGGAAACGTCGGTGGAGACCAACACCACTGAGCCCAAGTGGAATGAGCAGATCAGCTTCATTGAGATGTTCCCGCCTCTGGCCAGGAAGATAAAAGTCCAGGTGCTGGATGATGCCAATGTTGGTGATGTGGCCATCGCTACACACTACATTGACCTGCAGCAGATCTCGGACCCTGGCAGGAATGGTGAGGCCTGGCATGGCTGCCTCATGGGACAGGGTGTCCTGGGCAGCCCCATGCCATGCACCCTCTGCTCGGCCATGGTGGTTCCTGGCAGTGGGAAGCAGGAGTGGCCAAAGCACTCTCACATCCCTGTGTCCTGGGCTGTCTTCTTGGAGGAAGATCTGTCTGCATCTCCCTGTGGTATAATTAGACCCTCTCCCTGTGATGTAATTAGGTCCTCTCCCTGTCACTGCAGGCTTTAACCCCACGTTTGGCCCAGCTTGGGTGAACCTATATGGCTCCCCCCAGAACTCAGCTCTGCGGGACATCTACAAAGACCTCAATGAGGGCATGGGCGAGGGGATCTTCTACCGTGGGCGCATCCTCATGGCCATCACGGTGGAGATCTTCAGCAACCCTGGCGTGGCAGAGAGGAAGCTTGGGGACAAGACAAAAGGTGCCCTAAGCAAACTGAAGCTGAAGAAGAAAAGTAAGAAATCCAAGGAGAAAGCCAAAGAACTGAGGCAGCTGCAGGGAGAGGAGGAGGCTGCGGGCTCTCAGGAGACCGAGCAGCCTGAGGAAGTCACTGTGGAGGTGGAAGAGCTTCATCCACTCCCCGAGGTAAATGCTGGCGTGGCTGACCCATGCTGGCTGGTCTGTGACATGCACAGGCATCATGGGGCAGTGGGGTCCCTTGGTGTAACTGGAGCAAACCCAGCCGGACCATTGCTGCCCCATCCAGAGCTCTCTGAGCCTCTGCAACGGCTGAGGCCACAGTCCCCAAACGCTCCTGTGGTAAGGCTGGAGCATCCCCACCTATGCTGCCGTCCTGGCACAGGGACGACTCTCACGTGGGTGTTATTCCCACATGAGCTGCTGTGGGCAGGGCACAGCTGCCTTTGAGCATGTGCTTTTTCTCACCTGGAGCTAGGGAGCTCTGGGTCTCTACTTGGCCTGGGAAAGGCAGGCGAGATGCAGCTGTGTTCGTATCATGGCCATCCCTTTGTAGACAAACCTGCTCAGTGGCCTCACACAAGCATCAGCCAAAGCCGTGGCTCTGCACCAACCCACCAGGATTTCCAAGAAAACTTATCCTGCCTCTGGCAGCCTGGTGGTGACCTCGGCAGCATCCCACTGATGTCCCTTGGGAGGGCTGGCAGGCACCAGCCATGCCCTGATGCTCTCCAAATTTCTGCTGAGGCAGTGTTTTTGCACACAAGGCTCTTGGGCTGATTACTGTCTCCTTGCTCAGAACATGTTGGGGAGGAAGGAGGAATTCCTCCTCTTCGCTGCCTTCTTTGAAGCCACTATGATGGACTCCTCTCTCAGCTCCAAGTCTGTCAGCTTTGAAGTCTCTATAGGTGGGTATTCCTCAGGACCCTCTGTCCAGAAACTATGGGAACAGTGCAAATCTCCCTCTGATAGCCCAAGTCAGCACTATGGTCCTAAGGTGCCAGCCCTTGCACAGCTCATGCCTCCAAAACAGGATCTCGGGAAGGATGGGGGCTGAGGCCAGGGAGTGTGCACAGTGCTTTAATTACCTTGAAAGTCTGGATGCTTTCCTATAGGATCAGAGATTTGCAGTATTTGTATGAACTGCCTGTTTGGGGAGAGTGGTTGTAGCTGTCCTGGGAAGTCGGGGCGAGAACAGGTAGAAGGGTTTGGGAGTAAGAAAGGGAAGCAAAGGAGGGGAACTGGGATACCGAGGTTGGCCACGTGGTGCTGAGGGGCTGTGACAGCGGGTGATGGGGAAACAATGGTAGGAGAGCAGACGTGAGCCCTCTCCCTGCTAAGATGGATGGGTGGAGATGTTTGACGCTGAGAAGTCTTCCTGAGTGACTGCTGCTGACCCCAGTGTATGGGAGTAGACGACAGTTAGCAGGCACTTGGTGCAACCTGAATGCATACACAAGGATGCTCTTGCAATGGCCCAGCTCCCTCAGACCTCCTGGTTGTCCATGTGATGCTCTGGTGGTTGGATGCTACTGAACTGCTAGTTCCAAAAGTCCAAGCTAGTTCAAAAGTGCATGCCCGTGTGCTTCTCTTCTCAGGATGAATGCACTCTGATTTTTTTAGGCTAGCAAACTTGTTTAACAGTGATCCTACTCAGCTGTTTACTGTTTAATGCTTAACTTCAAGGAAACTATGGCAAATCTGAAGAGGTTGAGACTAAAGTATGGAGAAAAGTAGAAAAGGGAGAAGTGAAAGAAGAAAAGCAGCCTTTGCTGGACCCTGGTTCAGATGGTGAGCTGGATGCTGAAGTTCTGGCCCCAGCTCCAGCAGTGCTGAACAAGTCGGTGACTAAGAGCCAGAGACCAGAGCCCACAGAGTATGACAGGTGAGTCTTCTTCATCCTTCTTTCCCACCTACTCTGGTCCTGCCCCAGCTTCCCAGGTGGGTTATTCCAGATGTTATAGAGGTCTGCTCAGCAATGTCAGCAATGTGAATGCTGTGCAGGTGTTTCTCCTCTTTGCAACGCTGCAGCTTGCCATGGGCTAGCTGGCTGGCATTGCCCATTAGCCCAGAAACCTATAGGTATCTGTCGATGTGTGCAGGTGGCCAAGGACAGGGTCCCTGGAAAACTGTGGCCTGTCAATAAATAGCAATCTTTTTTTTTTGGTTAAGAAGCAGCATCCTAAGGGCTTGATTTCAGTGAGGAGGAAGGGACGGAGTATTCAAGCACATGCTGTCCAAAGCTGGGCAGGCGAGACTCATAGACAAGCTCTTCTAATTATATGTTTGCCCTGGGAATGCTGTCTGGTTTCTCCTACAGGCCTGGCAATGTCTTGGTGTTTGTCTTGTGAGCCCTGTGCCTGCTACTGCTCAGTCCCATAGCAGCAAGAAATCTCGGCAGCATCCACTTAGCAGGGGAGTTGGACTACACAATCTCTAGAGGTCCCTTCCAACTCTGTCAAATCCATAAATCCGTGAATCCAACACTCCCATCAGCCTCATTCACAAAATCACAGAATTGTAGGGGCTGGAAGGGACCTCTGGAGATCATCCAGTCCAACCACCTGCCAAAGCAGGGTCACCCAGAGCAGGTTGGACAGGAAGCATCCAGGCGGGTTTGAATGTCTCCAGAGAAGGAGACTCCCCACACCTTCTCTGGGCAGCCTCTTCCAGGGCTCTGGCACCCTCAAAGTAAAGAAGTTTTTTCTCATGTTGAGATGGAATGGCCTGTGTTCCAGTTTGTGCCTGTTGCCCCTTGTCCTGTCATTGGGCACCACTGAGAAGAGCCTGACCCCATCCTCTTGACACCTGCCCTTTGGATATTGACAGGCATCGAGTCAACTGGGCACATGCTGTGCTCTAGTTTGGGATGGCAGAGGACAGATCCAGCAGCTTGAATCCGTGTGCGTGGTGCAGGGCCCAAACCAACTGGTTCTCTGTGAGGGCAACAGAGCCCAGATGCTGCTCCCTGTGCCGGCTGCGCGGGCGCTGCGTTGTGACATGGCACGAGCTTTCTGCAAACAGCAGCCGTAACCCCCTGTGCCTGCTGCCCTCAGGTCGTACAGCTGCCTGCCCATGGTGCGTGAGAAACCCTGTGTGTACGTGTGGAGCTACTGGGAGGATCACACCTGGAGACTCTGCATTTCCAACTGGATCGTCAAGCTGGCGGAGCGCCTGGTAGTGTGTTCAGGGTGTCTGTCTGCAGCGTGGTCCTTTCTGGTGTTCTTTACTTGTAGCACATGCAGTTGCTCTATGAGATGTTTGCCTTAAACATCCTCACCCCCTGTGTGAGTCCACCTCTCACAGGGCTCGGTCCCACCTGCCTTTTAGACATGGGGGGTATGGCAGTGAGTGCAGAGCCACTGCCTGTCCCGTGCCACAGCCTGGCAGTGTCTCCTGGAGGTGTGAGTGTCACCACCTCTGTGACAAAAAGCTCTTCTGCTACCAGTCCTGAGTTGCATTTGCTCTGGGGAGATGCTGCTGCCAACAGACTCTCTGCCTCGGGCTGTCATCAGGGGGGTTCAGTATCTTCCCAGGGGCTCGTTTTCCCCTTTTGGGCTTAGAAATCCAAAAGCAGAGCTTGCCAGTGTGTTTCAGTTGCTGCTCAAGGACCGAGACACAAAGACAACCAGTGTGAAGGTTATCCCCAGGCTCCAGAGAATCCCTGGCAGCACAGTGCTGACCTGCAGCAATCTCACGATCTCCAGCTCTGCAGAAGGGCACAAGCCATTTGTGGTGAACACATCCTTGCAATGTTTCCCTCTGACCCTGCAGCCAGGCTCAAGCTCCCTGAATGTTGTGCTTTCCCCACAGGAGCAGGGGCTGTATGACGTGGAGAAGCTGGTGAGAAGGCCAAAGGCTAAAGCAGAAGAACGGCTCAGAGAGGTGCTGGAGGAATTTGTAGCTGGATGCAGGTTAGCGTGTCCCTGATTTCCCAAGGTTTCTTGTTTTCAAGTCAGGAGGTTGTATCATGTTCTGTCTGGGCTGGGCACAGCCTGCTCTCTCATCCTCTTGAGACAGATGAGTGGAAGGAAGCTAGGACAACCTGGGGAATGGACTCTGTAGCTCTTCAAGCCTGGAGAGGAGACCCCAGTCCTGGATAACACAGGGGTCACAGGCTGCAGCCTCGATGTTCCTGGGCTCTTGGGTGTTTCCTAAATGTTAGGACATTTCCTTCGCTCTCTTCAGTTGCACAGGCAAGAGACTAGTGTTTCAGTCACTGTGATGGCCCAGTAGGGTCTGATACACATTTCTGTCCCCAGCCTTGTCATGGTGACAGTAGAGAGGGATCCTCAGGTGCTGAGCAGTCCCCAGTGTACCTTCTGAATCAAAAAGCTTGCAGAAGAGAGGGCATTGCAGAGACAGGGCTTTCTGATGCATTCAGATTAGTACCAGGGGTTTGGAGCTCGTGCCCCTGCTGTGTGAGCTGTGCTCTGCCTGGGGGGTGCAAGGGGTGCAGAGCCCGTGCTGCTTTTCTCATTGCAGGCAATATTCACTCAGCGCAGAGAGAAAAACAATGGGACATCCCAACAACCTCGACAGATGTCGGACAAAGTACCTGATGCGCAACATTGTAAGCTATGGGATGTTGTGTCCTGGTGCCATCCTTGAGCACATGCATGTTGGTGGAAGCCTTTTGGTGCAGGCTGTTTCTGCAGGCAGGTTTGGGGGAGCTCACTGAGACCCACTGCCCCTGGAAACTCAGCCCATAGGCTGGATACCCATCCAGCAGATCTACAACAGCCATCCATGTGCCTGTCCCTGGAGAGGGCAACATCTAGGTGCTCATAATCCTGCAGACAAGGCCAGCTAGCTGAATGAGAGCACAGCTACATGCCTTCCATCACAGCACAGCAGGGCACAGCTATAGTCATAGTCCTCATCAGACTACAAAGCTTTGAAAGACTGACCAAAATGCAATGACAGCTGCAGGAAATAAAATTTTAGGCATGTCTGAGTCTTAGCTCCCTTCCCTCTGCCTACCCAGGCATCGTCACCTGAGCTATGGTGGAGGTACTCTGCTAAGTCTGAGTCTCTTTTTCAGAGAGACCCAGCCCAAGAGATGAGTTTTCTGGCCTTGTCAGTCCATACTGGGTTTACACCCTGAATTCCTTCCGGATTTCATTATTAGTTTCAGTTCATCACAAAGTCTCTTCTCAGATGTGTACATTATCAACTGATAGACTTGAAAGCCCAGCCTCATCTTCCAGTTCCCTGCATCTTCATATTCCCAGCCTTCTGTGGCCCCAAGCTGCTCCTTGGGCAACGGTGGCCCCAGGCACTATCTGGAGCCTTAGACCACCGGCTTCTGAAATGTTTAATCCTTATACACCATTCTGCCCCAAATGATGCAAAAGCTCACGGACTTCTGTTCCTGGCTGGTACTGGCAGAACTGATGGGTTACTGGAGTCTCCAGTTCTTGGTACCTGTCACTATGTGGGCCGTGACAGGGCCATGGAGGTTTGCTCTCAGCAGCTGGGGAGTGAGCTGTGGTGGAGGTCGGGGTGCAGTGGGACAGGATGGAGGTGATCAGCACGTGGGTGCCCCTGCAGACCCCCTCTGAGGGGTGCCAGCCTGGCACGCCTGCCTCATGGCCGGGTCTGTGAGGCCGTGCTCTCCGTTCAGATCCTGTGCGCAAAGCAGGGGCTCCGCGTCAGGCGGCGGCTGACTCGAGCCAACGTCAAGGAGAAGGTCAAGGAGACAAGGAGGATCCTGGCAAAGCTGTGCTTCATGGCTAAAGAGGTACGGCTGCTCCCACAGCACCTCGTTTCCAACCACGGGCAAGGAAGGGGCAGAGGGCTGGCTGCCAGGGCTCTCGCCAGCCTGAGTTGGGGCTTTTCCTCTGCTGTCTTTTGTTGCTGCGTAAAATCCCAAGTTCCATCTGCTGGAAGTTTCATGTAATGGCTCTCACGAGGGATGAGGCTTGGCAGCTTTGCAGGGCTGTTGGTCACAGAGCAGGGGTCCAAGCAGCTCAGCGGTGGGTTGGAGGCAGAGCTGGGCCAGCTCCAGGGCTGTGTCTGGGCAAACAGCCTGTGCTGCCTGCGTGCCCACCAGGGACTGACCCTGGACACTCTCTGCAAATTCAAACTTGCATTGAAATAAGATCTCTCATCCGTAGCAGAGACTCTCCATTTTCAGAGTTTCACTGGCTCTATTTTCAGTAACTCCTGAAAATCAGTGTGTTTGTCCAGCGTAGACCAGAACACGATGTTTGCTGGAGTGAGCAGATGTTGCAGTTTGGAGAAGTCTTTCACCAAGTGATGTCAAATCGTTTTCACACCTTTAGCTATGTGAGGGTAGACTTTAGCATGACCAAGACGTCACCCCTCACACAGCCAGGAGGAGAAGCTGTCCTCGGGATCCAGCCTCACAGACTGGCTGCAGCTGGTCCCCTTTGACAGAGAGAAAGCTCCTCCTGTTTTGCTCCCTGCCTTTGGGTGGGAATGTTCCTGTCAGCCCCCCACATACCCTTGCCACTCTTAGTCCGTGCTTGGGGGCTGGTGGTCTTTGGATCAATAATAAATTGTTTCAGCTACTTGTGTACTGAAAAATTGCAAGTACAAGTATCAGGTTCAAGTGCAAACACTAATGGAGGGGAAACTGAGATGGGGAAGAAAGGTTAGAGTTTAAAAGAAGTCATTGTTTCCATCTGTGTGCTTATTGCAAGTCCTGCTCTCAACCCAAACTGCAGCTTTGTGCTGGGCACTCTTGTTGCTGGGATGGCAGATGATGTGGGTCCTTCCCATGGATCAGCACTCGGGCTCCTGTCACAGGTGTGGGGTAAAACGCCACTTTTCCAGTCTCGTGGGCACTCCCTCTCCCCAACATGGTGGGGGCGGAGTGCATCCTGCTGGTGTTCACAACGGAAAACAAGGCCTTTTCTTCCCCCTAAGAAACCTGCAGAGCCGTACTGCAGGGCTGAGACTTGCTGAAGCCTGTGTCCAGTGTTAGGGCCTTCGTTTGCATCTCCAAAGTGCCCTGCAGCCATCTGTCCCTGCTGTGAGGAGATGAAGCTTTCACTGTGTCAGTGGGTGGAGGACAAGATAGGTGCTGTTCCTCTGCTGTGACATTCCTGTCTTTCCTCCCCCCAGCCCCAGTGCACCCTCCCTGATGTACTCGTCTGGATGCTCTGCAACCACAGGCGGGTGGCGTACGCAAGAATTCCTGCTCAGAACATTCTCTACTCGGTAGTCGAAGAGGAGAAAGGCAAGGACTGTGCAAAGATCCAGACTGTCTTTCTGAAGGTAGGGTTTGTACCAAAACAGCGCACTCTTGCTTCACACTGCTTCTCCCTCCTTGCTTCTAGCTCTCCTTAATGAAATCCAGAAGTTCACAGGGAAACAAAGCTCTTGCTCCACCACTGCCTTTTGCCTCTGTCAGTGTGGTACTCTGTCTCCTGTGCTTTTTGGTCAGTCACTGACTGATGGTGATCATTTTGTCTGAAGGGGACATGGCTGACACGGGAAACCTGCTAAATCTCCTGTGCTTTCAGGTCCCTGGCTTACACACCGGTGAGATCTTTGCCAAACTGGAAATCTACATGTGGCTTGGGGTAACCAAATACGCAAAGAACTGTTTGGTGGAGCTGCCTGAGGAGTTCAGGTACCTCTCTGAGAGCGGACAGGAGGTAGCCCAGCTCTCGGCATACAGTCCCCCCAGCTGGCTCAGCAGGGATGGTGAGTGCAGATGCCACTCTTCAATGGCTTAACTGAGAGCAGAGAGGTGAGAGGTCCCGACCCAGAGTCAGTGTCCAAGCTATCATCTCCACACCATCTCCAAGGCATGACTGGGACAGGCAGGTCCAGTTTGCTCTCATGAGGATGTGTTTGCAGCCTCGCAGCTGGAGCAGGAGGCAGGATGGGTGCTTCGTAGGCACCGAATGAGGCACGAGGCTTCATAGGCAACGGGCTTGAGGTCTGCTCCTTTGCTGAGGCTTGGTGGTGCTCCCCCACAACAGATGCTCACAGCAGATCACTGCACATTTCACATGTCTTGTCCTTCCAGGAGGTGTTTGGGGAGTCCACTGACCTTGTCTTGCTTGGCCAAACCTTTTGAGATGTGCTGGTCTTCTGAGAACCACAGTGAATGCCCCTAGAAGTGGTACCCATTCCTTGCGGGATGTCCCCACTCTTACCTAGGGCTGGCCCTATTCTTCATGCATTTTTTGACCTCACGCAGGGCTGGACTGGGGAACTGGGACCTCTCTTCTCTTTCTCTTACCAGATTTCAGCTATTTCCAACTCCGAGCCCATCTGTATCAGGCTCGAGGGATCCTCCCTGCAGATGACAATGGCCTTTCAGATCCATTTGCAAGAGTGGTGTTTTCAACTCATTGCCAAACCACCAGGGTGAGACTACTTAAACTCTTGCTTCTGCCATTCTGGGGACTTGGGGACAGAAAAATCATCATGTCCTCGCTGACATGTTGAAGGCCAGTGCTGTGGCAGTCCTCCTGGAAATTCGTAACTCCAGGCATGAGGTATTTGTGTGCTCTGAGCAGTGTGACTAGAACATCTGACAAAACATATATATCATTGAACATGGTCTCAAAGTTTGATTGGCGTGTGTCAGTTGGCCCTAAGTTTCACGCTTTTACCATCTCCCCTCCTGCCGGGTGCCAGCAGCACGTGGCTGCGTGGGAGAGGGGATCAACCTGTGTGTCCTCACTCTCTTTACAAAGTGCATGTGGTTTGTTTCCACTGGCTGTGATGCGCTCAGGCCTCCTGTCTCTCTGTGCAGATGCTGGAGGAGACACTGAGCCCCATGTGGAATGAGCTACTTCTGTTCGACCAGCTCGTTATTGATGGGAAAAAAGAGGAGTTGAAAACAGAGACCCCTATCATTATAATCAACCTTTTCAGCCACAATAAATTTGTAAGTATGGCCATGCTGCTCTCCTGCTGTAGTTTCCAGGACAGGGAAGGCAGAGGAGATCTGTATGGGTGCTGAGAGCAAGCACTTAGGAGCCACACCTCTGTTTGGTTTCCATGACTCAGCTTGATCCTGGTCCACTGGTGGCAGTGAGTCCTGGGGGCTGTGGCTGAGACTTTCTGCAGACTTCTGCTGTGAACTGGGGTGAAGGTGCTGGCTGCAGCGTGCAGATGGCTCAGAGATGCCCTGAGCCAGGTCCTGATGAGTGTTTGGTGGATCTAGGATCACAGAGGGTTCATAGGAGAGACGATGTAGCTCTTAGAGCTGTTCCTTCCCCTCTGTCCCTCAGGACTCATCTTCCATTGTTCCTCACTCCTCCCTTTTCTGTCTTCATTAGTACCTTGAAGCCATGCTCCTGGCACTTCTTTATCGGAAGGGGAATAGCATAACTTGCACCAGATTCTCCTGTGTAGCTCAGCAGCTTTCCTGGGTCCCAGTACAAGACAGACATTGACATACTGGAGTGAGTCCAGAGGAGGCCACTGAGATGGCTGGGGTCGGAGCACAGGACAGAATGAGGAGAGGTGGAGAGCTGGGTATATTCAGCCTGGAGAAGATGAGGCAAAGGCAGTGGCTTATTGCTGCCTGCAGATGACTGATGGGAGAGGGTAAAAGAAGTGGAGTCAGGCTTCTCTTGGAGGTACCCAGGGGCAGGATGACAAGCAATGAATACAAGCTGGAACAAGAAAAAAAATCAGCTTGCTGAAAGGAAGTAATTTTTACCCAGAGGGAGTTGAAATGTGGGCCTGGAGCTCAGAGAGCTTGTGGGATCTCCGTCCTTGGAGACATTCAGACCCTGGCTGGAAGAGACCCTGATCTAGCTTTGATGTCTTCTGGTGCACAGTCCCAGGCTGTCTGCCCAGTTCTGCATGGAGATGGACTGGGAGTTAAGAGGATTTGCTGCAGGTGTGTCTCCTCTACTCCTAGCTCTGGATGGAGCAGAGGAAATCAAAGCAGAGGATGGCAAGCAGTCTTGTGCTGTCCCAGATTGGCTGGAATTAGTCTTTTCTCTGAGGTGGTGAGATAACAGAGGGATACTTTGACCCATCCCCTCCTTTCCCGCAGGGCTCCCCTGAATTTCTCGGCCAGGCCTTTGCTGTCCCACAGGTGAAGCTGGTTGATGAGCCGTACACCAAACCTACCCTGCAGTTTTTCGATTTCTACAAAGGCACCAAAGCAGTGGGAGAGCTCATTGCCACTTTTGAGCTGATTGAGCTGGATTACAGTGGCTATTTGGAGGTAATGGGCTTGTAGGAAGTTGCACATGGTTGCCAGCTCTCTGGGGAGAGATGTGTGGGTGAGGAGCTGGTTGCATAAGGCCCACCAGAGGATTCCCTGTTGAAAGCCACATCTGTTTTTCAACTGAATGGAGGCTGCAGGGACAGACCCTGTGAGCACAGATCAAGAGGGGAGGGAGAGGGCGCATGGCATGGAGCAGGAATGGCTTTCATTGTTTGGTGTGCCCTGGCTCCACCTGTTCAGCCATCAGTGCCCGAGGATGTGGAGCCCAAGGAGCCTGACTACCTGGGAGACCCCCGTGCTGGACGGTTCATCATCCCTGAGGGCATCCGCCCGGTGCTGAAGGAGTTTCGCATAGAGGTACGCTGCCTTCTACTGGGTGCCTTCTACTGGGATGGCTCCCCACTGGGCTGTCCCAGGTGGACAGCACGGCTGGTCTGTGCAGAGGGCAAGCCTTGAAGAGGGAGTTTGGTTTGGAGCTCAAATGTGCTTTTGAGGCCTGAGCAGATGCCAGAAATGGAGGTACTTGAGGGAGAAACCGTCTCAGCAGTTTAACAGCCAGAGCTGTTGGATGGCCGGGTTGGCAGAGTGGCCTCATGCCTCCCTGGAAGGAGGTGGCAGTGTCAGACAGGGTTGCAGGCTACATGGCCTTGCCATGCCTGGCATGTCTCAAGCAGCCCAGTGGCTTTGTCTTGTGCTTCAGATCCTGTTCTGGGGCCTGCGAGACCTGAAGCGGGTGAACTTGTTCGAGGTGGATCAGCCCCAGGTGATCATTGAATGTGCTGGCAAGAAAGTGGAGTCGGAGGTGATCGTGACCTACAAAGAGAACCCCAACTTCACCGAGCTGGTCAAATACATGGATGTGGTGAGTGGGGAGGGGGGTCCTGCCATGCCAGAGTGCACTGTGGCTGTCCTGCACCCGGGCACTGCCTGTCCGCGTGGGGCAAAGTAAGAGGAGGGGAGCTGTCCCTGGGGTTTTGCTCTCTGGTGGCCACATGGTTTAGCTGCAGATTAAAAACCTTTGTTAAATTGCCCACCAAGAGCAGTCTCAACCACCACCTGTCACTGCAAGGCTTTGGTTTTTGGACAGACCTGCGAGGTGCCATCAGACCTCCCTGCCATGTGGTGGGGCTGCCATGGGTATTGCCCTATACACAATTCTTTTGCAGGAGCTCCCAGAGCAGGTCTACCTTCACCCTCCCCTCAGCATCTTTGTGGTGGAAAAGCGGGCATTTGGGCGCACTGTGCTGGTGGGTACCCACGTTGTGTCCGACGTGATGAAATTCTCTCCCAGAGAGCTGGAGGAGGAACCAGAAGATATGCCTAAAGGTGAGGTGATGGGTGAGGTTCCCATGGAGGCAGCAGGTAGGTTCTGCCAGTGGCAGAGATCCCTGTCCCTTCTCCTCCCGCTAGCCAGGCAACAAAGTCCTCTCCTGAGACCCATAATATGTCCAGCAAAAGCACAGCATGGGGCGGGTTGGGGTTGGAGGCAGGTTGTGATCCTGGTCTGTAGCACTCAGCTCCAGACTGGTGCTTGGGAAGCAGCAGCAGCAAAGTGATGGCGTGCTGTGTAAGGGCTGGCATCCCTCGTTGAGGATGGCAAAGGGCAATTTAAAGGGTAACAGGGAGGGTTTTCCTGTGGAAGAACAACTGGCCAAAAAGTAGGAAGCCGTAAGCAGAAATAAATGCTTGGAAACATGAAGCACTTTCTCTTCATCTCAGCTCGGAAAGTCTCATCCCAGCGTCTTCCCCCTCAGACTGTGGTAAACATGGGCCTGGCAGCTGGTGACCCAGGTCCCAGCACTCACCCCCTGAGTCTTGTGAAGGTGAGTGATTTGTAGGGCCTAGCAAATTTTGAAGTTTGGAAAGCCAAACTGAAGGTTACAAATAAAAAAGAAAGTTTAGAAGTTCAGAGTTAGGTTTCAACCACCAGTTTTTGCTCTGGACCCAAGCACTGCTGAGTGCCTGGGCTCTGGCACAGGGAGCAGAGTTGTGTTGCCTTGTGCCTTGAAAACTGCTGGTTTTATAGCAAAGCACAAACCTGGGGCTACAGGTAGCTTTACACCTTCTCTGCTCTGCCTGGAAGCTGCGCCTCTGCCAGAGTTTTCCGGGGCTCTAGAGTAGGGTACATGGGTGTCCTGGGTGGTTGTTTCCTCCCTCTGAACTCTTTTCTCTGTTCTTTTAAGTCTCCTTTGAAGAAAATTCCTATCAATAATCTTGTAAAGAAGGAAGATGAATACGAAGAGGAAAAACCAGAGCTGGAAGAACTGGATTGGTGGTCCAAGTACTACGAGTCCCTGAAGGAGCTGTACAACCAGGTAATCTCTTGTGACAGCTGCCAGCAGAGGGGAAAGTGGCTGCTTGAGGAACAGGTTTTCAACAGCACTGAGTGTCATAGGAGTCCTCCTGGTATGGATCTGCAGGAAGATGTGGGCATTTGTGTGTCAAGCACACTTATGGTGGCCAGGTATCAAGCGTCTACCAGGTGGTCTGAATTCAGCAGGCAATGGATGTTGAAACGTCCCTGAGGCGAGGGTGCCCAAGTGGCTTGGAGACTTTGACCGGACTTTTGTTGAGGGACTCCTGAAAATTTGATATTGCCAATTTTAGCTGCAATGCAGGGGCTTTCATGCTGCTTACTCTCTGTCCTGGCTGTCTTCCCAGGATGTGCTATTGGAGCAGGTCTGCCCCAAATTTCCTTCCTTGCCTGTGTCCCTTAAATCCCAATCAAAAACGCCAGCAGGAAGCTCTGGGGAGAAGAGGCCATTAAGGCACTTACTGGATACCCTGCTGCAATGATTTTAATCCTAAATGATCTCAGGCTAGGTATTACTGGCTCTGCTGTCAGGAAAGCTTGGACAGTGTCCTATGCTTGGATGGAGAAGCTTTTGCTGTCAGGGATGTGGGTGACAGTTTGTGTGTGTTTCAGACACGCAGTGATGAGGAAGATGCTGAGAATGACGACCTGAATGATGCAGGTGAGTCCTCCAGCAATAGCCAGCTCTTCTGTGGGGACAACCAGGACTTACACCACCCCAGAGGGTGCTGGACTTGTGGGAATGGGGTCTGAGTGGGTAACAGCTTTTCAACATTCAGCAAAAACAACACAAGAGAGCAGGGACTGGAAACATTGGCGAGGGCTAACAAGGGCTATTTCAGGTTGAAAACACCACCCTTGCCTCAGAAAAGTTTGAAAAACTATGTTGAAGCAAGAGCCTTCCTGAGTGAGCAAAAACCTGCAGAAAAATCAGCTGCAAGGCTTTGTCAGGGTGAGAGCAGGAAGCAAAAGTGGGATGGAGAGAGAGGCAAAACTGTCCAGGAGTTGGGCATCACTCTGTGCATGTGGGATTCTTGCATCAGGTACAGGATTCACTCCGAGGTAATAGAAAGACAGAAATAATAAGCAGAAGATCTGAGAACAGTGTTACAGCTGTAGGCTCGGGTTTGCAGAGGTGTTAGCAGTGACTCACCTAGCAATGACCTCGGGAGGTGAGAGAGTAAGTATAGAAATGATGTAAATCCTATTTAAGGAGAGAGATGGAGGATACCTGCATGCCATTAGTGCTCAAGGGATCATCTGGGGTCTTTAGGAAATGAGGCAAGGATGCACCCTCTCTGTCCTCGGGTTGCTGGTGCCCCAGAGAAAGGTCCAGCTATGCTCTCTCCAAGCACAGCTGCCTGTGCCCAAAGTGGTAGTGACTCTTCTGTTAGACATCCACCCAAAACAGCAGTCCATCAAATAAGGATCCATCCAAAGAAGAGGGTTAGCTCTCATTTGTGCCTTCGCTGACAGCACCTGTGGGCTGGTCCAGCCACCTCCCTCCATTTGGTCTCTGCCCACTTCCTTCTTAAACATTGGCCGTGCAGGCAGGCAAGTCTGTGCCAATTTTTGTCCCACTCCACCTGCCCAGCCATGTCCTTCTGGGAAACCTCAGATGCCATAAGGACACTTGTCGCAGACAGCAATAGCTCCAGTTACCCTGATGCAAGTCAAAGCCCCGGGAGAAAGCAAAAGGTGTTTCTGGGGTAATTTAATGGGCAGAACTTGAGATGCTGGGAAAGATCAGGGCATTTCCTAATCTCCTGTTGCCATTTCTAGATGGGGGTAATTTAAATGTATCCTCCATTGAGATGGAAGCAGAAGATGAGGCAGTAATTGAAGCTGAACCTGCTCGACCCAAGAGAAAACTCATCGCCACCCTTCAGGTGATTATTGGGGTGACAGATCTGGCCCCTCTTCCAACCTGCAGTGTGTGCTGGGCCTCCATTGCTGCTGGGCTTTGTAACAGCTAGTGAGACCCTGGAGCCAAGCTGGGATGTGTGAGTACATCTGAGGATGGAGCTGGGGGCATAAGAGAAAACCGTAACACCCTGCAGTAACTAATACAGGGGTAAGGTAGGACCAGGTGAAATGGTTGAAGCAGGGAAAGCATGGTCTTTCTGCCTCTTCTCCCCTTTAAGATGGCATGAAAAGGCCCCAAATGACTATCTACTTATTTCAGATCTACAACTCTGAGCTGGAAAATGAGTTTGGTAATTTTGAAGACTGGCTGTGTATTTTCCCCCTTCATCGTGGCAAAGCAAATGAGGATGAAGACGGAAATGAGGATGAACATTTTGTGGGGAAGTACAAGGTACTGTATCGTTTGAATGACATTTGTGCTGCATGTGGAAGAAAATCCTTAGGACAACCTGTATTTCAGGCTATGCCAACACCAGCAAAGCCTTGGAGAGTGCACGTGTGTGCAAGGTGATGTGAGGCCATGGTGCGGCATGGACAGGGTACTGCTGGTGCCTGTTGAAGCTATTGTGTACTGTGGTTCTTTGTTAGTTGATAAATATACTTGATTTAGATTTTTTTTAGCTCTGGCAAGGAAAAAGCATGAAGCATAAAGGACTCTTATTCTGGTTGGGGCCTCTGGGTATGTTCAGTATGCAAATAAGTGTTAGTGAGCATCACTGGTTTTAAAATTAGTAAAACTTGTTTAAAAGAGGCCTCACTGTCCCACCCAGGAGCTCCTGAAGACTCTGAAATGTCAGAATTGCAGAAGTTGATTTAAGAAGGTCCCTAGAAAACCTTTGCTGCCTCCTGCCTTTGGCAGTCCAAAGTGCCTGGAGATGTTCACATCTTCTGGCATTGGCAGTGATCTGACAGCCTGCAGCCTAACTTGCAAACAGGGGCTGCCTGGGCCACCTGGACATGACAGCGCCTTTGGAAAGGACTGTTACCTTGGACACAGAGTGTCCGTGGTCTGCGTGGGGCAATGGGTCTGATATTGCAGTTGGCAGGTGACACTGGTGTTGGTGGCTCCAATCCCATTCTCTTTAGTATCTAGTTGTTACTTGTGAGGTCTTTTCTGCAGGGCTCCTTCTATGTCTACCCCACTGAGGAAGCCAGCATGGAGCCCAAGGTCTCTCAGGGCATTCCAAGGAACAGGCCCATCAAGGTTCTTGTAAGAGTTTACATTGTTAAGGTAAGTCTCTGGTGGTGGTGGCAGTAATGCTATAGACCTCCTGCCATTCTCTCCTCCATACACATGAGCAGTGGCACTTGTGAAAAGCTCAACGCTGGCCTGAAGGCTCTGCAAGCCCAGTGGAAGTCAGCTACATCTTGTCCAAGGGGAGCCTTCCATGCTTTGTATCTTCAGGAGGTGCTAAAATTAACAAATGGGCATTTCTTGGCTCCTCTCATCTGTCTTGAGACAGTGAACAAGTAGGTGGGCCAACAGCTGGAGACATTGGTGGCTTGTTGAGTGGGCAGCCACTGGAGGGTCTGACCAGCAGGCTTGGGTGGTCTCAGTGTTCCTTCTGCAGGTTGCTCTCTGCAGCTGGTATATGGCAGTACCTCTTGTGTATTCCAGGCTACGAACCTGTCTCCAGCAGACCCCAATGGCAAGGCAGACCCCTATGTGGTGGTGACCGTGGGGCAGGCGCAGAAGGACACAAAGGAGCGATACATCCCAAAGCAGCTCAATCCTGTGTTTGGAGAGTATGCAGGAAGTTTTCATCTAGCAGGTTTAATAGGAATAGTGCAAATCTGGGGCTCAGGCTGTGGCCCAGCATGTGGGGTCTTCTGTTCCTTTCTTCTGGAGTATCTTATGCTGTAACACAAAGGTCCCAGGCAAGTCTTACCTCTGGGTTAGGAGGGGAGCACTCCCAAGGGCTTGATTTAACAGACAAAGTATTGAGCCAAGCAGCAACAGATCACCAGAGGCTTTTTCCCTAGCTCCGGGACCTTATCCAAGGGCATCCATTCCTGGAAAAGAAACTCCTTTGAACATGCGTGCTGAAAACTGCATGCACTGAAAACTGCACGCACTGACTTTATGGGGAATCAATCTCTATGAGATGACTTTGTGTTATCAAATACAGTTCTTGAATGTATAGGATGTTCAAAGCAGGGTATGTGTTTCATTTCCATCCTCTTTGCTAACTGCACTCTCCCTGTCTGATTCTGTCCAGAGTTGTGGAGCTGACAGTCTCCTTTCCCATGGAATCAGAACTCACTGTGGCAATATTCGACCATGATTTGGTGGGATCTGATGATCTGATTGGGGAGACCAAGATTGACTTGGAGAATCGATTCTACAGCAAGCACAGGGCCAACTGTGGAGTGGCCTTTCAGTATGACGTGTAGGTACCAGTGTGATACATTAGGGCCATTAGATGTGTTCTTCTTACCTCCTGTTTGCGTGGGTAACAGAGCACCTCCAGTTTTGCAGGACTAAACTGGCATCCACAGTATTCTTTGAGCAGGTGCCCCACAGATTTGCTACAAGTTACATGGATAACTCCATGTCCTTTAGACTCCTACCAGCTTCCTCTGATAGCTCTAATTCCTACTGTGGACTAATATATTTTGCATATAGTAGCAAAAAATTCTTTAATATTTTTATATTGGTGTTCTGTGAGAAAAGCACTCGCTTGATGTGATTTTGACCTCTTTCAGAAAGTACGGGGGTTTCTCTGGCAGTAGCTAATTCTGTGAGCAGCAAAACTCATGACTTCTGGTTTCTTTTGATCTCACTCAGTATGGATTCTCTGATATATTTGGCTAGTTTTCTGTTATCTCCTCCTACTGGAGAATTAGCTGTGGGTTGAGACCCCAGCACTGCTAAAACCTCTCTCCCACTTAGGAGCTGCAGCTGGGATTGCTCCTGCTGCTGCTCTGATTCTATGGAGTGCAAGCCTGGCTTTTTTGTGGGGGGGAGGAGAATCACTAAGCTTTTCATTTTTTAAGCTTTTGTGTGCCTATGGTTTTCCCAGTGAGAATCTGAGCAGGGATCTGGTGGCACTGCCTGTGCCTTGGGGAAGGCAGGGCATTGCACAGCCTAGGAGAAAAACCACCTGTTGTGTCTAAGCTGAGGATGTTCTCGATGTTCTCCCTTCTGTGCAGAAATGGCTACAACATGTGGCGAGATGCTTTCAAGCCCACACAGATCTTGGATAGTTTATGCAAGAAAAACTCACTCCCTGCAGCAGAGTACAGACGGGAGGAGGTCAAAGTGGACAACAAAATATTCAAGATCCCTCCAGAGGCTTTTCCTGAAGGTACAGAGGGCTTGGAGAATAACGACTGTTCCCTTCAACAGCTGCCTGTGCTCAGCAGTGCACGTGCTGGTGCTCTGAAGTGTCCAGGCTGGCTGTCCCTGCTCTGTGCCCTGCATGGCCCAGCTTTATGGGTCACCATGGGGAGCATCCTCGGTGCTCGGTGGCCTGGTTTCAGAGGATGACAGTGTTGCACTGGGGGAAGATGTGATCCAGGCCATTAGGTCCCAAAGTGGCTTCTCAGGCAGTGGGTGGAGCAAAGTAAACCCCCTTGCCCAGCAGTGATGTGCATGGAGGTCTGATGGCTTGTGCAGGCAGAGAAAGGTCTAACGTATTCTGGTGCCACCTGACACTGGCACAAAGCTCTACCTCCCTCTGCTTGTGACCACTATCAGGAAGATACTGGCATCCTTTCTTTGTTTTTTGTTTGCTGGTGTTTTTTTTTTTTTTATGAGGGTTTTTTCAGTCTCCTTTCCTGTTTTTAGATGGCATTGACCTTCAGGGATGCTCTCTGATTTGGGTGCCGTGGGTGATTCCCCACTGCTTCTCACTACTGTTGATTTCCTCCTTGTGGGTGGCTTCTGCTTCTCCTTTGCTGTTTTACTTTCCTCCTCACTGGCATTTTTCTTTCCCCCTCATTGGCATTACAAACCCTGGGCCAGGGCCACGGGATAGCCAAGAACACAGCAACCTTTCATGCCCTCTGCCAGCAATGATGGAGAGCTTCCCTAAGCGCAGGCCTGTCCCTGCCCTGCACATTTCTTCCAGTGGCCAACACCTGTGCCATTGAACTCAGACTGAAGGAAAGGATGGAGCAGATGTGGCACACTTGTGGGTGGCTGGGTTCTGCAAGGCAATGCTGTGTAGCCTTGTAGGAAGAATGATCCCTGTGCCTGACCTGCCCAGAGAGGGGGTGCCTACGTATATGGCCAGCTTTACCTTCTGCTCATTTCAGTGCTGCTGTTCCTCAGCTTGCCACTGGCTTATGTCATGGAGAGGAAAGAAATCCTGCTCAGGAGAGGGCAAGGAGCCTCCAAAAGCTCCTTTCCTCTTTTCTTACGTCACTGGATAGCTGGGAAGGGAGAAACGAAGTGCTCTCCTAGTGTTCCCCTGAGAGCTGGCTCTGGTTCAAATGTGGCTGTAGTTGGTGCCCCGTGAACTTCTGCTGTGCTCAGGGACTGCTTGGGATGGTTTTGGACTCAGACTGATCTCCAAATGTGCTCTCCATAAACCCAGGAGTGGGTAGGCTGTTGTGTCCTCAACTGTTGGTTTCTGCTTTTCTCCCTAATGGCAGGATTTGGTCTTGAACTGCCATTTGGCTTCACTCTGCCAAATTAGTCAATTAATGGAGTTAATGAGTTAATTAACAGATAGCACAGCTGTGTGTCACTGCCAAGTGGTAAGCGGTGCTTCCCTGGAGCATTTCTAGGTCAAAATCTCTCATCCATGAATCTGTTGGCACTACCACAGAGACACAGGGACTTACACTGCCCCAGAGAGTCACATCCTCCTCAGTGTCCCCTGGATCCTTTTCCCAGGCCATAGTAAATTATTTTTTGCCCTTTTCCTCTTATTTCTCTTAGCTTGTTTGTCTTCCTGCCTACAGTTTTCCTCGTCACTGCAACATATTAACTCATTCTCTTCATCCTCACCCTCCTGCTTCTCCCCATTTTGTTTTTCTGGGGAGCTGTTTGTTTACCCCGTCCATCACCTTTCCTTACTTGTGCCTGTGACTAATGTCCTACTGTGGCTCTGACTAGCCAGATGCATTCATCTTCTACCTGGCTGTGTCCTGCTGCAGAGGCATCTGTGAGGAACCAGAGAGGAGTGGCAGATGAGAACTGGTCAGTGGATGATGAACATAAGGCTTTGTACGTGCTGCAGCACTGGGAAGAGATGCCAGGATATGGGTACAAGCTGGTACCTGAGCACGTGGAGATCCGGTCCCTGTACAACCCGGAGAACCCTGGCCTTGTGCAGGTGAGATGTGTTTCCTCGCCCAGCCTAGACATTGCTCTGGGAAAGGATCTTCGGGACAGCTCGCTCTCAGCTCCCAGGCTGGTCCCCGGTTATCCTTTTGTCTCCTCATCATGGCATGAATCCTATGCCTTGCCCCTTCCTGGGTGGGTGGCTGGAGCTGTGTCTGTGGATGGCCGGCCCTGCTAAGTGAGGACTGTTGGCCTTTGCTCAGATCCACCCTCTGACCTCTCATGGTGCTTCTGACCACCCTTTCCTCAAGGGACCTCTGTCCACTGAAGTTGTGGTTACAATGCTGGTGGCCCAGAGTCCTTCCTGTCTTCTCAGATCACGTAGCACTGCTCTGAGGAGGATGCTGTGTGAGTGGCAAGGCATCTGCTCTGCCTTCTGAGCCCTGCCACCGTGCACCATGGTGGGTAGTAGTGTCCCTGTCTGTCCCTGCCTCTTCCTCTGCTTCATCCTCTGTCACTGCTGCGTTTCTCCCCTGCAAGAGACTCGTTCTGCCCCCTTGGGCATCTGCCCCCTGGGGCATGATGTAACTGTTGGTTGGAGGAGAAACATTACTCCTCAGTTTTATGCACTGCAGTGATCTGAGCTCAAGCATTTACATGTCCTGCACTGAACATCTCCTATTCCCTTGGGTACAGGAGGTCTGTAACAAAGCAGAGCTCTGCAGTTACCCTGGCTTTGATCAGCATTGGAAATGCGTGTGAGGAGAGGAGGGTTAGACCTGCCATTTTTCAGTGTTCTTGGTTGTGCTGAGGTGTTACAACATCGTATGCTTCCTGTTAAGACAGAGGGACACATTTGCCTCTGAAATGAACTCAGTTCAGCTGAAAAGTTTTTCTTGGGANCAGTCATGTCACTCGGAAGTGGGAGCAGAGTAGGGAGGGAAATAAGCAATTTTTGGTAGTTTTAATTTTTTCCCTATCTAAAATCCAGTCATGTCACTCGGAAGTCCTGGGGATGGAGAGAGTCAAGCAGTGGCTTTCTGGTGAGAGGTCTCTTTGCAGGACCAAGGCCTTGCTCCTTGACGAGCTGGAGGGTGGTCTGTCTTTTGAAGTCTCTCTGCTGTCTTCTCTCATCAGGGCTCCTTGCACATGTGGATTGACATGTTTCCAAACGATGTCCCCGCACCACCGCCTGTCAATATCAAGCCGCGACTGCCTGTCAGGTAGCACCCATGGGAGTGGGGCTGGGGCTGGTGAACCTGGTGGGACACGCCAGAGTCCTGCAGCCCTCCTCTCTGGTTCAGCTCTGGCCATGGGATGGTCTCTTGGGTCTATCAGTGACGTACTTTAACCTCATGAGGCATAAGCACTTCAGCTGCACAAGTGTGTGTGAAGGGCAGGGTTAATCTCTCTACAGCTGGACATGAAGGTGATAGAAACCCAGGTCAGAGCTATTCATCTAGTTCTGTTTTGGCTAGTGGACAGATGTCCTCTGAGTGCTTGGAGACGTGAAGCTGAAGGAGGAGTTCTGCTGTTTTCAGTGATCTAATGGGGCTATTGAGATGGAGGGTCCAGATTCTTCTCAGAGGTGCATATGAAAGGACAAGAGATAATGGACACTAGTTGCAGCGAGGAAAACTCCAACTGAATACAGGGAAAACATATTCCCAGTGAGAGTGAAGCATAGGGACGGAGTGACCCAGAGAGGTGCTGGGATATCCATCCTTGGAGATATTCATGCAGACAAGACCCTGAGCTAACTGATCTACAATGAAGCTAGAGCAAGAGGTTGGAGCAGAGACTGCAGAGGTCCCTTCCTGCCCAAGGCTTTCTGTGCTCCTATGGCTAAGTGGTGCTTGGTGGGTTTCCCATGCACCAGGGATGTACTTTGCAAAAGCTGCCTGTTTTGACTGTGGGTGTTACTCTTGTAGGGTTGTAGCCCCCCAGGAAGGGCTTTGTGCATGGCAGTGAGACTGCTGTGCTTGTCTACAGGAGCCCTGGCAGGGGACCCCAGTGTTAGGAGGATTCAAGTCCTCCTACTCTGCCCGTGTAGGCTTGACCTGCCCTCCCAGGCACCAGGGGTGATAGCATGTGTCTCACTCACCCCTATGTCCTTCCCACAGCTATGAGCTGCGTGTTATTATCTGGAACACGGATGATGTGATCCTTGATGATGTCAACCCAGTAACAGGAGAGCCTTCCAGCGATATCTACGTGAAAAGGTCTGATGGAAGCCAGAGCCTGGCTGTCCTGCTGCCTGCCCTGCCCCACACTCTCACTGCCTCCTCTGAACCTCTGCTCCTCCCTGCCTCAGCATGAGGTGCCCCACTCCAGTCCCCTAGAATGGACTGCTGTACCACCAAAGATGTTAGTCAGGTGTTGGTCTGGTTTGGCTCTTTGACTCCTCCTTTCCTGCTACTCCATAGGCTTCAGCCCCTCCATCCTTCTGCTCTGCCTTTGGGGTTGGCTGACGGGGAGTAGGAGTTTCATTTGAAACTGAGTTTCTGAGTTTCTCCTGCAGCTGGATAAAGGGTCTTGACCATGACAAGCAGGAGACGGATGTTCACTTTAACTCCTTGACTGGGGAGGGAAATTTCAACTGGAGGTTCATCTTCCGCTTCAACTATCTCCCAACTGAGAAGGAGATCACCTACAAGAAGAAGGACTCTGTCTTCTCCATGGAGGAATCGGAGTTTCGGGAACCAGCTGTTCTGGTCCTCCAGGTCTGGGATTACGACAGGATTTCAGCTAATGACTTTCTAGGTATGGTGTAACCTGCTGGAGTTGGGGTGACCTGTCCCTCACCTTGCTGGAGTGTTACAGTGTTTGTCCCAGGGCCCAGCTCTCTGAGAAGGGACACCAGGAGCATCAGGTCAAGTTCTTCAGCTCAGTGGTTGCCTGGGCTGGTTTTTCACATATGAGCTATAGGCAGGGCCTCGAGATATGCGCCTCTCCTACCCGGGCACATTGAGGTTGCATGCTTGTCCCAGGGCCTTGCTGTCCTTTTTTAGGGCCCGTTACACCACAGGACTTCCAGGTTCTGCTTCCTCACAACCTTGCTCATTTTCCCTGCTCTCACTCAGATCTGCAGATCCCAAGGGCTTGCCCAAAGTGCAGCTTTCCTAGGAATTTGCAGCCTTTGTGAGACCATTTGCACTTGAGTTGTGGCATCCCACTGCTGTGGACTCGGAGCTCTCCAGCTGCTCCCCAGGAACCAGAGCTGCTGAGCTGGGCGTGCAGCAGGATCTGGCGATGAAGCTGGGCTGGTGGTGATTCCACCCACGCTATGCTAGCACAAGCACTGCTGCTTCTCTCCTGCTTCTGCTGTCATCCCTGTGTTTGTAGCACTCTGTTCAGCTGTCCCTCCCTTCTTCAAACTTTGGTCTCCCCGTTAAAAAGCACCCGTTTTGCCCTGAAGTCTCCTGGGCAGGATAACGCTGTCTTTATTCAGCAGCCTTCCATGCTATATTTAAAGGGCTTTATCTCCATGAGGCAATTCCAATGGTGACTGGTTCAGCCATGCTACTTAGGCACTGACAGCAAGCCCAACAATTCCTGGCATATACAATCTCAGAAACTTCTAGGCAGGAAGGAGCTTCTGCAGTCTTTATTGCAACCTCCTGCTCCATGTAGGGCTAGATGTAACGTGGGTCAGGTTGCTCAGGGACTTGTCTGTGTGAGTTTTGTTTATCTCCAAGGATGGAGATCCCAGCACCCTTCTGGAACCCTTTTCCTGGCTGCACCGTCTTCATAATTCTCAATTTTTTTTCACTTGCAGCAGCTTGTGTCTGTTGCCTTTCATGCTTTCATCATCCACTTCTGAGAAGAGTCTGGTTCCATCTGCTCCCTTTAGGCTGTGAGAGAGGCAGTAAGATTTCTACCTTGACCTCTCTTCTCTGGGCTCTCAGAGAATGGGTCTCTCAGCCCATCCTGCTGTGGCACACACTGTAGCCTTGACCATCTCAGCCACTGCACTCTCTCTAGTTAGTTGACACCTTTCTTGTGTTGGGGCCCAAACCTGGAGACAGTATCCAGATGCAGTCTCAGTGGAGCTGAGCATATTGGCTATGCTTTTGCCAATACAGACCAGTACGTGATAAGACTGATTTACTGCAAGGGCTCAGTGCCAGAGTGGGACAGGAGCTCCTTCCAAGGAGGACAGGGGTGCAAGGCCAAGCAGATAGGCCGTTTATATCTGAAACTGAGGCCGTTTCAGATATAAGACAGGCTTGAAACTTTTAAAGGGTTTATCAGATTTTATAATTTCTATTGACGTTTCCAGGAATGACAGGAGAAGAGGAGCTTGGACATGTGAGGAGAGCAGGGTGGGACATGGTGAAGGAGTGAAAATAACCACACACAAACCAAATTGGCCACATCAGAGATGAGACAAGACCAGACATGAGGCTTCTGCTTCTTAGTCCCTAACTCTTTCTTATGCTGAAGTCCAGGTTCTCCACCTGTAAATGTGCAGGACTCTGCTAGATCATTGCAGCAGTTGGGACGTACTCATGGCGGTGGGAGCATGTCTGAGACAGAAAGCCAAATGGTGTGTGGGGCTGACCTCAGGATTTCACCATTAGCTCTCCTTTTCATTGTGCCTGCAGGCTCCATTGAGCTGAAGCTACATGACATGGTGCGGGCAGCCAAGAGCTCAGAGCATTGCACTGTCAAGATGGCCAAGGAGAATGCCACACCTCGCTTCTCCATCTTCCGAAACAAGCGCATGAGGGGCTGGTGGCCCTTCATCAAACTTAAAGAACAAGAAGATGATGAGAGAGAGGAGAGGGAGGACAAGCAGAAGAAGAAGAAAAAGAAGTGGAGAAGCTCAGTCAAACCAGAGGACATGGAGTTCACAGACCCCAGTGGGAACAAGTACCTCCTGACGGTAAGGCAGTGTGTTGGCACAGGCTGGCAGGGTGTTGTTGAGCAGAGAGCCAGTATTTTGCCTCTGCCTTGACATGGCAACCTGTCCTGCATGCACATAACCCACAGAGGCAGCAATGACCCACCTGCCCAGGTCTTTGTGCAGGGTCCTGGAGACTCGTCCCATCTGCTGCAACCCAGAAGTGCCAGCTGTGGTGGCATGCAGGGGGTGTCCAACTTCATGTCTTCCTCTGGGCTTCCCATAGAGCGGTGCTCAGTGAGGGGGCCAAAGCAAGAAGCACATGGCTCACCATCAACCAGACAGGACAGCAGTAAAAGCTTGTCCTAGAGTCTCTGCCTACCCTGGACAGGCAGGTGCCAACTCTCCCAGGGCAGACTTGCTGCTGCTGGTCCTGCTGATGGACCATAGTTTGGCCCCAAGGCTGAGTTTCGTTCCGTGCCAGCGTGGGAGGCTGCAGACAAATCCCAATGGCTGGGGAGCGCATTACAATACTGCCTCTTGTCTCCAGAACACTTAGTTTCTGTCCAGGCCACAGTTTCCTCTGGGTGCCGAAGTGAGAGACTCTGTAGCTAATGCCTGGAGGAAAGTTAATTGCTCTGAGCATCTGTAAGTGGAAGTGGGAGAAAAAGGCCCAGTTCTGGCTGGGCCTGTGGTCAGCAGGCTGGTTTGCGAAGCAGCACGTGTGGCTGTGGCTCAGGCATGTTCCCCCTCCAGGGTAAGGTGGAAGCGGAGCTCCAGCTGCTGACTCTGGAGGAGGCTGAGAAAAGTCCTGTTGGTTTGGGCCGAAAAGAGCCTGAACCCCTGGAAAAGCCCAAGTGAGTATCTATACCTTTAACATGTTTTCTGCAGCTGTTTGCCTGGGGACAGGGAGCATCTTGTCAGGAATGGGAGAGCAATCGATGAGGCCCTGGGCAGTGGGGTCTGCAGGACTGGGGCTGCTGGGGCTTCCCAGAGCCCGAGTGGGTCCAGCAGGACTTGTGGCTGCAGCATCTGGGCCAGGGCTGATCTTGGTGAGGTCCTCAAGGCAGCTACGCCATATTTCTTGTAAAAAAGAGCAGCTCTATTTTAAGCACGTGAACGTGCCTCTTAGCCACATGGGTGCAGAACACCTCTGTGGGGGCTGTCCTGAGGCTCAGGTCCTGCTGTCTCCAGCGCTTTCGCAGGCACCGTAGTTATTGCAGCCTCTAGAGTGATCCTGTCTGGAAACAGCAGGAAGATCTGGCTACCTATGAGAGTGGCAGGGCACCAAAGGAGAGGGGCCAACGTACTGCTCTCTGGGTTGAGCCTGTGCTTATCTCTTCCTCCCTTCCTGTTGCAGCCGGCCAAAAACTTCTTTCAACTGGTTTGTGAATCCCATGAAGACTTTTGTGTTCTTTATCTGGAAGCGGTACAAGAAATACATCATTGTGCTGTTCATTGTTGCTGTTCTGACCATCTTCCTGGTTCTTTTGGTCTATACCATGCCTGGATACATCAGTGAGAAGATCATTAATGGATAAATGCTTTCCAGCAGAGGATTACTCAAAGATAGGGGTGACTGAAGGATTTGAGACTGGACCAGAAAGTTTAAGGAAACCTTGCAGGTGCAGAGGCAACCTTCAGAGTGAGAGACTTGCAGAAGGGGCCTGTCTTTGGGGAGTCACATTTCATGCTAAGTACCCATGAGATGCTAAGAAACCAAGTAACCAACCTACTAAATAAGGCAAACTCCTTGAAGGGCAGTTACAGCTTTGGGAAAAAAAATTGTTCTTTGTGGGACTGAGAGGGTGAGAAATCAGGATTTTTTCTGTGGGCTGTCCCCACAGACATGGCAGCTGAGTCCAGCTCTTGCCATTGAGAGGGATTCTGGCAGAAATGGAGACACACAGGGCCATCCATGCCCCAGCTTGACAGCACTTGGCACTTCCCAGGGCTTTGCCTGAAGAGTTCAAAACACATTGTACAGGGGGAAGGTAGGTCTGGTGTACGGTCCTGGTGGAGGTAGGACCTGGAAGACCTTTGAATGGGGCTCCCCAGGGAAAAGGATGGCAGAGCCGAGGTAGCCATGAGCTTCCTGCCATGTCAAGAACACAGGAACAGCTCCTGGAGTTTGAGTCCTCCCTAGATGTGGTAGCACTCCCCAGGACATGGACTTTCTGGTTGTCTCTCCTTACAAGCTGCTTAATGGCTTCTCCTGTAGGTGCTGGGTTGGGTTCAGGATTGCTTCTAATTTCATTTTGGCTCTTCATTTCCATAGGAATAAAAGCTCCTTGGTTGCTCTCTCCCATGCTGCTTGTGTTTTGTAGCTGCTTTCTGGAGTTGGGGACCAGCCTGCTGCAGGCAGTCCTCGCTGATGCCCCTTCGCCCTTCCTCCCAGATAGCACAGCACTGGGACATCAGCATGAATCAGTATTGTAGTGTTAAGCTGAGCTAAATTAAATAAGACTTGTTCTCAGCAAGGTCTCTGATGCCCCAGGGCTCCTGTCTTCTGCACAGAGAAGCCCTGACATGATCTGATCTCAAGTGGAGGTCCTTCACCCTGAGTTTTTACAGGACAGATACCTTCTGAGGGGTCTCATTCTGGTGCAGAAGATGCTCAGAGATACTGCTACATTTCCAAAGAACTAACTGACAATGTGTTTTTATAGTGAGAGTGACCTCCTGATTGTCTTTTGAATGGGGCAGGAGCAGGGTAAGTTTTGGGGAGAAAACTAGCTGGGCAGGTCCAGGCAGACAGCTAAGGAGCAGGTGAGGACTCTGGCTGAACCAGGTGTGAGTGTGGGTCACAAAGCACTTGTGTGGGGCTGGAGGGGGGCCTTGGGCTGTGACAGTGTCACCCCCAGCCTTCGCAGATGGTGCCCAGTGCATCCCAGTGGTGCCCAGTGCATCCCAGCACACCTCAGCAGTGGTGGTCCATGTCAGGGGGGTGGGTGCACCCCAGCGCCCCACATCCCCGAGCGCTCCTTGGCCCTTGCAGCCATCTCAGCTACATTTTCCACTGCACCATCAGGACAGGGCTCCCTGCCACTCAAAGTCTCAGGCTTCCTCAAAATAGTTCGACTTATAATTAATTGCAGGATTTGTGGGTGTGCTGGTGTGTGTCAGTGTGTGCACGCTGCCGGGGGTGTGTGTCTCTCTTTGGGCTGTGGGTGTGCAAGGCGAGGGGCCCCCTCTTGCCCTCGCTGTTGGTGGCAGCGTGACCCCAGCCCCCCGCCCCTGTCCCCTGCCCAGCCCCGGCGCCGCCGCGGCTCCCGCCGGCAGTTCCCCTTCCTGGTGTTCCCCAGCGCGGCACCATGGCGGCCCTCATCTCGGTGTGCGACTTCGTGCAGCAGGCACAGGAGGACCTCAGCTCGCCCACCACCTCTGCCTTCGCCAGCCACATGCGCCGCTGCAAGGCCACTGTGAACAGCCTGGAGGAGGTGAGCAGGGGTGGGGGACCCGAGGGGGGCACGCCAAGGGCTTGGGGGGCCATCCCTGTCGTGGTCCCGCAGGATCTGCACCCCGGTTCAGGCAGCACCATATCATTTGTCCTCGTGGGTGGTGACAGGAGTGATGCGAGAGTCTTTGGGTGTTTGCAAAACACTCAAAGCAAAGATTTGGTGAAGGCTTGCGATGGATCGTGGTGGCTGGGTGACAGGCATCAGTCAGTGGGGACAAGAGCAAAAGGGGAGAGGTTTGTGTAGGAAGGCTGTACCTCGTACTGGGCTCACACCAAGCGGTTAAAGAGAGGACAGAACCCTGCAACCAGACAAACATCAAGCTAAAAGAAAACAAAAAAATTAAAGAAAATTCTGGGGGCAGCAGGACGGTTTCCTCACTTGTCCAGAGTTAAGTTGTGGGATGTTCAGAAGCCAAATGCATGAGCGGTTCCCAAAATTCACAGAGCTGGGGTGGGAGCTGGCTGCTGAGTGCGGCATCCAACGCAAAACTTATTTGGGCCAAATGACTTTGTTTTCTGACTGATGGCAAAAGCTAGAAGATGTTGACAGGCATCAACAGTGCAGGAGGGGAAGGGGTCACTGTGTGCGGTTGGCACATGAGGGAGTGAGGAGCAGAGCTCAATGCCCTGGGAAGACTGTGAGTGAGGTCAAGACCGGCTCAGAGGAGGGCCAAGGCTTCCCATTGAGACCATCCCACCGCCCACCTAGACCTGTTTTGGGACTTAGCTGAAAACTGTGGCCAAAATAGTGTCACCATCATGCTGGCCTGTTCTTGGGCAAATCAAGGTCCTCACCCTCTGTGGAAAATATCTGTGAGATGTTGCTACTGTGGTGGGGCTCTCCATATGGTGGTCCAGAGGGCTCCGAACCTCTTGGTATCTCCTCCTGTTAGCTCTGGTAAATGTGCTAGGAGCAACCAAACTGCACTACCACCATGTCAGCTCTGGTTATGTTGTCGTTTCAACAGATGAGGACATGGTGCCCAGGACTTTGTCAGGGTCTCTCTGTGGGCTGTGACTGTTGCACTGCCTCAGCAAAGTGGAGCTGTGGCTCCTGTAGATTGTTTTGTTAGTGGTGATCACTGAGGTTTTCTTTCTTCATGCTCCTCAGGCCTCTGGAGGCCAGGACTTGATCAGGAGCCTCTGGACATGGGGTAATTTCCTTGTGTTGCTTAATTTTCAACTGTTACTCTATCACTTGCACTCCAAGCAAAGCTAAAACTTCAGTCCTGTACAACGGAGCTGCTACATCAGGAAGCTGTGGTTAGAGAGAAGCACTGCTGAACTTGTTCGTGTCTGCAGAGCTTCTGGCTTGTGATTCCTGTGTCAGAGTGAGCATAAACCCCAGGACACGCTCCAGCCCCCGGGGCAGTCTGCAGGAGATCTGCTGCAGGGAGCGGTGGTGGGGCAGCAGCGTTTGTGTCAGCCAGCAGGCACGGGGAGAGGATTTCGTCTTTGGGTGCAGGTCAAGGCTGGACTGAGGAGATGGCAAGGAGAAATTCCGGCATTGTGGGCTATCCCCAGTTGCTCTTGCGTGGATGTTGGTGTCGGCAGGAGCTGTCCTAAAGGAAGGTCCTCTCTGCCTGCGTCAGCACTGGCCGATGTCTCGCTTCCTCCCTCAGCCCAACACACTCCCACCATGCAGCCCGGTGAGGCTGACTGGGATCTTGCCTGGGACTTAATTCCTTCTGACAACTGCCACCTCTGGGCACTTCCACTGGGAGGAAGACTCAGGTGCTGGAGAAGGGCAAGCAAGAACCAGTGGCTGGGAGCTGAAGCTGAAACTGAAATGAGAAGAAAAGAAATTAGTTGCAATATTTTACCTGTGGCTTAATGAACTACTGGTGTGTGTGGCCAAAAGGCGAAGCAAGAGATTGGTCTCCATCCTCTCTAAAGGCAGCTTGGGTGTGTTTCTGGAGACTGCTGAGTCCCGTGCAGGGTTATCTTGTGCATGTTAATGCCATGGCTGCACAGATGATCAGACGATGTGAACCCATGGTCACTCTCAAGCTGAGTTTTTCTGCACTCTTGAAAACTAGTGAGAAGGGAGAAATATGCCGTGACCCCAGCACTGTGGAAATCACAGCCAGGCATGAAAACAGTTCTGGAAGAGCTGGAGCCACAGGGTTCTTCTGTTCTTTGGTATCACCTCTGAAAGGCAGAAATACCGGTGATGGTGATTTTTGTGGTGGTTGAACCAACAGCTTTTATTGATAGTGTGGGGAACCTTGTACAGCAGAGCCTTAGTGTGTGTGAACAGCCATCAGCAGGTGCATGGTTGTAATGGAGAGCAGCACTAGTGTGGTATAAAGCAGTAAACACAGCAAGAACCTGTCCCTGAGCAGGGAGAGCCTTGGCAAGGTGTGCACTGAGCCTGGCAAAGGTGGGGACAGCGGAGGAAAGGGGTGCTGAGCTACAGGGGAAGGACATCAGCCAGTTTTCCACTGCTGGAGGCAGGTCCCTGAAGGGGAAGTTATGCAGCTCGGAAGTCACGCTACACTGAACTCTTGACACATGCAGGCAGGTAAGTTTCCAGCACTATTGTTCCTTGGGTGCCTAGACGTTTATGGTGATGCCCCTGCACCCCACAGTTTTTACCGTGCTGACTCACATCCTCCTCTACTTCATGGGCTCAGCTGCATGCCTTGGCTGATATGATGCACCACAGAGGACAAAGCCAGTGGTGGTACCACTCCCCTGGGTACCCACCTCCCACTCAGCTGTTAAATAGCCTTAGCTCAGCATGCAAGTCCACACAGAGCTGCTCTTTGCATTCTCAAATTGCTGTAAAACTGTTTGCTCCCATAAATCAGTGTTTATGGATCTTAAAAGACTGTGCCCTCTGTGCCCTGTCTTCGAGCTCTGGCTCCTTCGGGACAACACTCAGAGTGAAGCGCTGTCGCTCCTTGCAGGGCCAGCCTGATGTGGAAATTGTCAGGGCTCATATCAGTCCAGTGACTGGATCACACCTGAAACACTGTCCCCAGTCAGGAGTGATGTGGAGAAGCCAGAGAGGGTCAGTGGATGGTAGCAGAGAAGGAGAGCTGGGCTGATTTAGCTGGGTGAGGAGGGGGTGTCTGGCAGCTGCCCACAACTCCTCCAAGGGCAGTTATAGGCAATGGTATCAAGCTCTTTTGGGCAACATTAGATGATATAACATGCAGTGATATCCACTTTGTGGCTCAGGAAGTTCAGGTTGAGCGTTAGGAAAAGTTTCTTCTGCAGAGGGTGGTGCAGCCCTGCAAGAGGTTACTAGAGAGGTGACCTCCATCCTTGGAGGGTTTCAAAGCCCAACTAAGCAAAGCACAGACAGCTTGATCTGGTATTGTCAATAATCCATCTTCAACAAGAGGTTGCATGAAAGTCCTTCCAAGCAGTACTTGTATGAAATAACATCTGTAATCCAGTCCCCTCAGCCACCTAAGCTGCCTCCTCTCAGCCCAGGAATGACACTGACAGTGATAGAAATAATTTGTAACTAATTTGGCTCTTGCCACTGCAATCCACATTTTCTGTCAATGCTTTATGTTCTTTTTCTAATATATTTTCCAATTCTCTTAATGCTTGACCACTTTTTCCAGAAGAACATCAAGAAGGCTTGCAGATATTTAAGATATACATGGACTACTGCCACTAGATCATCACCTATCTGCTGGCTTGGGGATGCTGAGGCTTATGCTAAGCCCTCTAGGTTATGGAAATGTGTGTATGGGTGTAGTGAGTGACCATCTTCTCTGCATTTCTAGGCCTTGGATGCTGACCGAGCTGTGCTGCAGAAGATGAGGAAAGCAGCCAAGGCAGAGCACAGCTGTGGACAAGGTTGGGGCAGAACGGAGCCTCAGGAGGGGGAAAATGGTGATGGATGGATGAGAGAAGTCTTTGCTGCGATGTATTGACTGCAGCAAGGAATAAGGGTCTCAAGGGTCCCTATAGCTGGGTGGTAGTGGTGGGGACAGCAGAAGGCTAGAGGAGCCTGCTTGGGTGCATGAGCAGAGCCAGGTATGGTGACTCTTAGGAGGGAGAGAGGGGTTTGGCGTTCATCCTCACCTTCCCCCTCCGCTCACCAGCAACCATCCATGTTCTTACAGACCTCATCAGCCACCTTGAAGCCCACATAGCTGCCCAGGAGAAGTTCTCAGCCAACTACCAGCTGGAGGGCGAGGAGCAGCTGGCCAGTGCCTTCAGCACCTTTGCTGCCTTCTCCCAGGATCTGCTGATTGCAGTCAGGAGCCTGGTAGGCAGCTTTGTCCCTTGCATATACATCAGAGAGGGGGTCTTTGCAAGGGGATGCTGGTGGGTGTCCCCAGGAAGAACAGCAGGCTCTGGGTCACAGCCTGGAGGTCCAAGTTCATCCCCTTCCCCAGATGGAGGCAGGAGGCCATGGTATGTGGTTGCAGAGCCAGTGGTGCAGCCACATGGCCAGAGCTGTCTGTGCAGACCTCTGCGGCTGCTCAGGAGAGGCCTCTGGAGGTCTTCTATCCATCATCCTGCTTGAAGCAGGGTTCTCACCAACACTGGATGGGGCTGTCTGTGGCTTTTTCCATCTTGGTAATTTCCAAGGATGGAGGCTTTCAGCTGACTGTTTTCCAAAGTGGTTCCTCTTCAGGCTCACGAGCAGCTCTGCTTCCCCAGCTGCCGTGCTGCCAGCCTCATCTCTCTCTTTCCTTTCCAGTGGCAGAGCTTGTACCACAACATTAACTTTTCCCTGGATTCGTTAATAAAGGGTGACATGAAAGATCTTAAAGGGGTAAGCGGGGACTGAAAGAGCTGTGCCAGGGTGGGGGCTGGTAAGTGAGTGGCTGGAGACAGGGGGTACCGGCGGTGGGGTCTCTTCCCTGGCTCACCTCATGTTGGAAGGGCAGCTCTGCCTGCACCTCCCGTGTGCCAGATCCTGCTCCCTCCCAAGGCTCATGCCTCACACCACAGGTCAAGCTAGTGGTGCCCTTTAGCTGGGACCTCTCCCTGTTTGCAGGCACCGGGCCGAATCCAGAGGAGTCTGGTGGCATTTGCTATGCGGGGGAAAAATCAGGGTGTTGTGCACCAAATATTGATATCTTCCCTGGCCATCAGTGGGCAAATTCCCCACAACCTCCCCATGAGGTGTGTGCTCCCCCGCAGACCCACCTGTGGCTCTTGCATTTATGTGTGTGATACGTGTGTTAGTGTGAACCTGAGTGTGCGTGTGTGTGTCTGCCAGCTGCAGGTACCTCCCAAGGACTGCAGAGTAGCAAGTACTGAAGTGACCACGCAATTTGCTCTTCAGCGCTGTAGAGATATCAGAGAGCTTCACAGCACCCACCAGTGTAGATTTTAGGAAAAGCATCAAACTCACATTTTATTTTTGCTTTTTTTTAACCAATGCGAAAGTCATCACAGTCTTTGTTAAGTCTGCACACATGTTCCTACCACTAAGTCCCCAAGCCTGTACTCAGGCCATCAGCTCTGTGTGATCACAGCAGGTGCCCCTGCCTGCAAAGGGGTGCCCGTGCCTGGGGGTGCTGGGGGTGAGGAGGCTGGACCGATCCCGGTGGCGATGCTGGAGCGAGGTCACTGCTGGGGGATTGCTGGTCATACCCTGCATCTAACGTGGTGGAGCAGCTGGGACCTGGCACCACTCCTCTCCGGGTGGTGTTGAGTACAGAGACTCTGCCAGCAGGGTATGTACAACTCGAAACAGTAAAGCAATTATTTACCGGTTGGTGCACACACAGGATTGTTAGGATTTAATGAGCTCAGCGTTAATACGCTCAGCACCGTAATGAGACACCTGAGGAGTCTGGCTGGCTGAGCAGACCAGCTGGGGAGGAGCAGGAGCAGCAGTGCTGCCCCCTGAAACAGGTTCCTACTGTTGGTCTTCGCTGTCTTCCACCAGACCTGCTGATGCTCTGACAAACACCCTGTGTTTTCTTATAGGGTGTTATATTTTTTCTGTGACACTATTTTTCCTCTTGAATTCTTGAGCTAGTAAAGAACCTGTTTCAGCAACCTGAATTTCGTAATTTTAATTTTCAAATCTTGTATGGTTCTACTCTGTAGATTTTTCTCCCAGCTTTTTCTCCCAGCTCTGCAGTTTCCTTAGATGCTTGATAAAAGTTCTGCAGAACGTCCCTGAGAAGGGACGTTCCTGTGGGCAGCCATGCTGTGGGTCTGCAAGGGCCTCTGTGCGAGGGTGGCCTGGTGGGAACGCAGTGTGCTGAGGATGAGGAAGGCTCTGTCCCAGTTGTAGTCATTAAGTGGTGCCTTTGGCTCTTCCTAGGAGTTCAAGAAGCCCTTTGAGAAGGCCTGCAAAGACTATGAGAGCAAACTGTAAGTCTTCAGGCTCCCTCACCCCAAGGCCTGGGCTTGGAGGCCAATTTTTGCCTGCCCTCACTGGCAGGCAGTGGGACAGAGCTTTTCATGTGTCTCTCCTCTCGAGTGCCAAGATCGAGAAGGAGAAGCGCGACCTGGCAAAGCAGCACGGCCTGGTGCGGAGCGAGGTGAGTGGGGGCGAGATCGCCGAGGAGATGGAGAAGGAGCGTAGGACCTTCCAGTTGAACATGTGTGAGGTAAGGACAGGGACTAACCTGTGCCATGTGGAGCGGTGTTAGAGTTGCTAAATCCAAGGGTTGCATTTCCTTTCCACTGGTGCACAGCAACTGTGCTACAGCCCCGGCAGAACCTGGTCTGGAGTGGGCAGACACCAGCAGTGACCCTCATGCTGATGTTTCTCACTTGCCCTCCGACCAAGGATTGTTTCAAAGCAGTCTCTTTGTCTGAATCCACACTGATTTTTCATTCAGGGGCATCTTCTGTCCCAGATCAGTGAGCGACGCTTGTGTCTGGGGTATTGCAGGTCCCTTCCTGCTTTCCTGGGATGCTGAAGTCCCCAGGGCTCTGCCCAGGACACCAGCAGCAGATGGCAGATCCCTCTGCTCAGACCCTGGGGAGCAGCACCGATGTGGGCTGCAGATCCCCAGGACCATCGCTCAGCAGGTCACGTCTGTTGTGCCGGTGAGACCGTGGGCATAGTCCCTCAGAGAGCTGCCTGGGTTGTGCTGGGGCAAGGGCTGATCAAAGAGTTTAGCCAAAGCTTGAGCGTATATTAACCTGGCAGTAGAGATAACAACTTGGAAAAAATCCCATGAATGCTTTGGAACAGAGCTTCTTCCTGACTGCCCATGGTGGGCACTGCTGGCACAGAGGTCCCTGCTCCCTCTCAGACGGTGCCACCATAGACCTCCCTCTGCCTGTTGGGATAAACCCAGCTGAACTCCCCTGCAAGTGGAATTTTCTGCTCCCACTGCCACACATCACAAGCAATAGCACGAGTAATGTATTGGAAGATTTTATTTTCATTCAAAATATCAAGCTTTTTGGAGCCATGCTTTGGAAACAGTTGCTGTTTCCATACTGAAACTGTTGTTCTATTTCAAGTATCAGAAGCCATTGTGCTACGGAACTGCATTGTCCTTAAGCAGAGCCAGTAGGTCAGGTGGAGGTTTTGTTCTGTGCTGATGTGAGTCCACACGGGGCATTTGGGTTCCTGAGAGGGTGTCTTCTAGGAAACTCTTCTGATGGATCTAGGGTGTTTTGAATGATCCCCTTAGAACAAATACAGGAAGGCTGAGGTTGGCCATGTCGAACATGTGTTTTGGAACGTGATTTACGTTGTGGGTCTTCTGGAAATGGTTGTTTGGGAGGTTGCTGTTTTTACAGTAGTTGCAATGTGAAGAGAGCTGTTGCCAGCGTAGGAGTAGTCCAGAGATGGATGGAGAAATACTCAAGGTGTTTCACAGCACAACACACTGTTTTACTTTGTCAGTCCACCAACTGAAAGGGCCAGTGTTAATTTTCATGGATGAGGTTGTTGTGGTGGAGGATGGGCTGGGTGAGGTGGCAGATGAGTTTGGGCTGGAAATCTGAACCTTCAGCTTGCTTCTGAAGGTCCTCAAGGCAGGCTGAGATGGCAGCAGCATGTAGGATATAGGCAGGCTCGCAGCACTGATGTTGTTGGGAGAGTCAGGTGGAGGTAGTGCAGTTCATGGATCAAGTCTAATGGATCTTGAAGGAACTTGGCTTTTTAGCAATGAAGCTTGAAGGTCCATGGCTGTTCTTCAGGGAAGGCACCGTGAATGGTGAATCTTTGAGGGTGTATTAACTAAATCTTTGAGGGTGTGTTAACTGAATGTTTGCCCCGCGCAAGTAAAGCCCAGCAAGCCCGAGGTTGATGCCACCACTGTGAGTCCACCACTCAAAGCACTGGGCCCTGCTTACCACCGTCTCCTCACCCCATAAAAGCCACATGAGCTGCTCCCACCAGGGTGTGACTGCCAGGGTGGGCCACAACACAGTCAGAAGAGGGGTGCATAAAAAAGTGCATAAAAGGCGTTTCTCTCAAAGCTACAGTTTCAGTCCCTGTGTCCTTTTCCCTTCAGTATCTAATCAAAGTGAATGAGATCAAAACCAAGAAAGGGATTGACCTACTGCAAAACCACATCAAGCACTGCGCCTCACAGTTCAAGTAAGAGCAACTGGGAACCTGCCCGCACACCCTTTCTCTGGTTGTAGTGCTGGTTGTAGAGGGGACCTGGGGGTGGCTTAAATTGCAGGACCTGGGTTCCTGCAGTCGTCTTGGCTTGTCCTGTAACTTGCTGAATGTCCTCTTCTCTTGGGGGCAAGAATCTCATTGCCATTTTCATAAGCCGGTGTAAAGCAGAATTCTGCAATGTAGAGAAGACAGAGTGCTGAGTGCTCTGCCTGCATTGAACTGCCTCCAAATCTTTCTAAAATACGTTTCCTAAGAAATATTTTTCAACTATGAAGTGAAAGTTCTGCCTGCCGAAAGCATGATGGGCTCTGAGGCAGGAGCTCAGGGGAGACTGGGGTCTGTAGGCTTCACTGCCAGTGCTAAGAGCAGTATTTCAGGACGTGCCCTTATGTTAGCCTCTCCTCTCAGTTTTTTCCAGGAATGTTTAAGCACAACAGCAAAACTTAAGAAGTTTACAGAGAAGCTCGTTCCGGAGCTGCAGAGTGTGAGTATTCAAATGAAGTTGTGTGAGGCGAGCAGAAGCAGGCTGGAGAGCAGGAAAGTCTCCTTTAGGGCCTCCTCTTCTGCTGAAGAAGCAGAACTGAGGACTTTTGCATCTCTTCACATCTATTAATTGTTATTTCCTGATCCTCTGATGCACAGTGGCCCATGGAGGGGTGAAATGCAGCCATCACTGGGAGTGGGAAAATTACACTGCCATACCCCAGGACACAGAGTAGGAAGAACAAGCATAAACATGGGTACCGAGGAGGCACTAACATATTCATCTGCCAGAGCCCCAGCTGCTGCTCTGCAGACTTCCAGATTTCTCCTTTGTGGTCTTAGCTTTCCTTGGGGCCTTTTTTTTTGCTGTAGAGGCAGGTCATGTAGGCCTTGCGAACTTTAGCTTTTGACTCTGGGTTCTGTCAGTCAAACACAACCTGGAGACAGAACGGAGGTTTTCCAAGTGGAAAGGCTTTCAGAGACAGTCTGAGCACTCACATCCCAGGAAGTGTGACATCCTTCTACTGCAGCAGAGGTTTTATGTCAGTCTACCAGCGTGTCTAAACCTCCATTCCAGTTTGCTTGGGCTTACTCATCCTTCTCCATACCTCCTTGCAAGTCGAGATTTGCAGGGGCCTAGGATATGGTACTCACCCAGATACTGGGTCAGCATCCCTTGTTCTCAGCCCTGTAGAGCAGGTCTCCTCTGGGCATTTGCTGCTTTGTTTGAATTAATCTGGTTTAGGGGTGTTACCTTGCTTGTTCCATAATTTGCAATCATTCGTGTTAAAATTCTTTATGTAAATAATAAAAAGAGGGAGGGAGTCACCCCAGAGCAGAGTAACCGAGCACAGAAAGCAACATCTTGTGGATCTCCCATGCAGACAAACCCCCAGGCTCTGTTTCAGGGCCACATTCCTGTGCCAAAGTCCATCAGCTTTTTGACAGCTTGGAGACCTTCAAATTACTTTAATTACTGACACTACCAAGGGAAAAAACCACAAGCACCACCCTGACCTTCAAGCTGTTGATTGTTTTTACACCGTGGAGAGCTGCAAACAGCTGTTTTCTCAGAGAAATGCAGACTGCTCTCCAGTCCTGGCACTGGGGACATGCCTGCTCCCTCCCCTCAGCGAGGTTTCCACTTCTTGCACATACCACATGCCGATGCACTCAGGGGATGAGCGGCAACCTACCTCCCACCGTAGGAATGGGGCTTGACACATCCCACAGAGGGAGGTGGGGAGGCAGTGAGGGCAGGGGGGGCGTGGGGGCACCTTGGCTGCACCCAGGAGGAGGAGGAGTGGGATGCTGCAGCTGAAGGCATGAACCTCCTGCTGCCATGTGAGGGGCTCACTGTGCTCTGGTGCCTTTCAGATGAAGATCAGGCAGGACGAGGAGAAGCAGCAGCTCTGCTCCCTTCGGGATCAGCTGAAAGCAGCGTTGCAGCTGGAGCAGAAGGAGGTAAAGTCTAATCCTTCTTCCAAGGGACCACAGCGTGGTGCCTGTAGAGGTCATGGTATGGCAGCTGCTTGTATAGTGTCTGCCTGCTGATGCAGAAAGCCATGGGGCTTCTGGTGAGCTTTGGGGGAGCAGAGGGACCCTGGCGGTTCTGTGAGGCCATGCTCTTGGTTGCCAGTGATGGGGTAGGGCCTTGCTGTTACTTCTCTTCATCTGCCAGAACCCTGAGAACAAGCAGGCAGGGTACAGGATGCACCAGCTGCAAGGGAACAAGCAGTACGGCACGGAGAAGTCGGGGACCCTCTTCAAGAAAAGTGATGGGTAAGTTGGGATCCAGCACATCCCTTTCAATTGTGCTTTGGTGACCTGGGGCCAGAGCAGGGCTCACCCAGACAAACCTCCTCTCCCTGGGGTGTCCACAAGGAAGAGGAACAGGACAACCATGCATGAAAATGTGCCTGACACTGTCCCAGCCTCCAACAGCTTTCAAAACAGACCTCCAGGTAGCTTGTCTTTTAGCTCGGAGGGCATTCATCTCCTGTGAAGCCTCCCAATTTCCTCTCAAGTCATGTGAGCACTGGGGTGAGGACCCCTACATCCACCATGGGAAGCCAGAACCAGCTCCCCATCTTTCCTTCCAGCAGGGATACCACCATTTCCATCCAGCACCCCAAGGTCTTGTGCTGGGAGGGAAGGGGAAGGGTCAGTGCTTCTCCCCCTCTCCCAGGCACTCATTGCTTTCCAGAAACTCCCTCCATTGCCTCTGCTCACAGTTCAGTGCTGGGCTCAGCTCCCTGATGGTAAGAATTAGGGGAAGGAGCAGAAATGTGGTGTGAATTAGACACATGGGTCAGTGCTGCCTTGGAGATGGCATCATGGGCCAGAGGGGAGAGAAAGCCAGCAGCCGTCCTGTGCCCCTCTCCCAGGAGCCAGACTCTGAGCTCCTGGAAAGCACTTGACTGTCTTTGGAAGGAGGATTATCTCCCACCAGTGTGTGGGAGGATGTGTGCTGAGACTCACAAGGGTCCTGCACTGGGAGACTTGGACACCTGGAAAGGGCTGTGAAGTGTCCTAGAAAAACCTGAAGCTGGACAGAAAATAAATACCCGGGGCTCAGGAGTCTCCTTCACTGCAGAGTGAAGTTCAACCTCTCTCCCCTTTTGGGTGTATCTCTTCCACCTTTCCCCTGTGTTGTGGTCTGCCCTGAATGGGAAAGCCAGCCTGGGAGCAGTTTGGAGGTGACAGTCTTAGATGTTTGCTGAGGGCTTTTGCCAAGGGCTTTGTGCTCTGCTAGCAGGTCCTACTGCCCTTATTGATGCTCTGCACCTGTATCACCTACTCAGGAGCTGTGCCACCTGTCTGTACAAGCCTGTCTTATGTCATATGGTGGGTCCTTCTCAGCCCAGAACAGACCAAGAGGGACAGACCCGATCCATGGCAGCCCAGCCAGCATGTCTGATGAGAGCTGCAGCCCCGTGCTGTGCCTTGCGTGGCTCTTGCATTTGCCAGCGCTGTGTGGCACTGCACGGCTGCTCCTCTGTGTGTATGTCCTCTGGGCTCACCCTCTGCTCATTTCCAGGTTGAGAAAAGTCTGGCAGAAGAGGAAATGCACCGTCAGCAATGGCTACCTAACCATCTTTCATGGCACGGTGAGAACTGCTTCTTCCACTCTGCTCTCCTCCTTCCTGGGAGCTGCTGCCCACCCCTGCAGGTCTGCAGAGCCTGCGGCTGCCAGGCACACTGCCGGCTTCCTGGGGCTTCTCAGAGCCCTGGTGCCTGCTGCCTGCCCCGCTGGGCTGCCCTGAGAGGAGGCTTGCTGTTGAGACTTAAGGTCCCTGCAGCCCAAGAGAGCTTTAGACAAACACGGGAGATCCTCGTGTGCCTGTGTTCATGGCGGGGCATGAGCCAGGGGACCTGGCTCCAAGCACGGGGTGGCTGTTGGGGAAGAAAAAATCCGTGTTGCTATTTCTGGCATTGCGTCTGAGAGCGGGGCCAAAGACAAAGTGCTGGGCACAAGGCAGATCCGTGACTCTGCCCCCAGCACCAGGAGGTACTTGTCACCACTGGAGCACAGCCCTTTCATGCTTCCTCATCCTGCTTGTAGCTCAACCGCCCGCCAGCCAAGCTGAATTTACTGACCTGCCAGGTGAAGCCGAGCATGGATGACAAGAAATGCTTCGATGTGGTGTCCTGTGAGTGCCGGTGCCTGCCCTGCGGCTCCTCCGGGGTGGCCCCAGGGAGGGGGCAGCGCTTCGGGCTCAGAGAGCCAGCGTGGACAGGCAGGAGGGGAAGCTCTGCAGCTTTGGGCCAGCTCGGGGGGGATCACCCTGGGAAATTGTGCCAGGAGGCAGGTCTGCTCAGGAGCAGTGATGCACACGCTGAGTGTGACATAGGCAGCACTGCCACAGGGCAGTGTGGGCTGCGTGGGCACCACACAAGTGTAGTTCCCAGGCTGTGGCTTAGTTGACACCAGCATCCCTCGTTCCTGGTAGAGGAGCAGGTCCCTTTTCCTGGGATGCGCTGGGGAGGGGTGGAGTGAGACAGAGATGACCGTCACCCCAAGCTGCCCAGGCTTGAGATTTCTCCTGGCTCTGCTGAGCCCAGCTCAGGCAAATTGTGCCCTGCTGTGAGCCTGGCAGGTGAGATGGGCAGGCAGGGTGCCCAGAGGAGACCGGCTCTGTGTGTTTCAGACAACCGCACGTACCGCTTCCTGGCAGAGGATGAGCAGGACTGCGCCGCGTAAGTCCCCCCAGTGCCTTGCTGCAGACCAGAAGATGCTCCTCTGGCTGCTGATGAGGAGACAGCTCTTTGGCTAATCGAGTAGCACACTGCAGCCCCCTGTCTGATGCCCTTCCCATCCTGACTGTGTCCCGGGCGCTCTGGGGCAGATGGCCAGCTGTGAGCAGGACACAGAGCTTGATGGCACCCAGTTTGCTGCTGGGGTCCTTTGTGTGTGGTGGCTGCCGTGCAGGCTGGGGCAGGGTGGGCTCTCTCCCTGCAGCAGTGGGATGAGCCCCACTGCCCTCCTCGCCCCGCAGCCCGAGCGAGGCCGCACGGGACCCTGCTCCTGATCCGCGTTCTGCCCCTGCAGCTGGGTGTCCGTCCTCAGCAACAGCAAGGAGGAGGCGCTGAACGTGGCCTTCAGCAAGGCACAGGGTGGAGGGGAGAGCAGCCGGGAGGAGATGACCCGGGCCATCATCAAGGAGGTCAGAGGCATGCCTGGGAACAGGGAGTGCTGCGACTGCTTGGCCCCAGGTGAGAGCCAGCCCACGGCCATGGGGCCACCATGCTTCCTCCCCCTGGATGGGCAGAGCTTTGCCCTGCCCTCTGTGGCATCCAGCTCCTGGAGACCCGCAGGCATCTGGGGTCTTGCCCTTCCCGTCCGTCCTGCTGTGGAGCTTGGGCCTCGGGGTGGTGGTGGTGGGCTGGTGAGGAGGAGCAGCAGCAGATGTGCATGAGTCTGGCACTCTGGCCTCTACAGATCCCACTTGGCTCTCCATTAACTTGGGCATCCTGATCTGCATCGAGTGCTCTGGGATTCACAGAGAGATGGGTGTGCATCTCTCCCGCATCCAGTCACTGTCTCTGGACAAGCTGGCAACCTCTGAATTGCTGGTAGGATGCTGCTGGTGTGCTCTGTCCTCAAGCCTCTCTCTGCTTCTGCTGTGGCCTTCCTGAAACTAAGTTAATTCAGTGGGTTTTTCAGCTGTTAACTATCCCATACCCATCTTATATGGGTATGGAATATATATATATATATATTATATGGGTACCCATACCCATACCCTAATTCCAGGGCTTTGTGGTTATTGTTGCAGGGATTGTCATCTCCAGTGAAGAGATGGGGGAGTCATTTTGCTGTTGCTTGGTCACCCGTCTCTCTCAGTCCCCTTTCCCCATCTACATCCCTTGGTGCAGGGGAGTTGTGGGGCAGGGCCAAGCTTGAACTGGGGTAGAGCAGGGTGTGGGGCAGGCAGGGGATTGGAAACCTTGCGTGACTCTGTTTTAGGGCCACAATGCTCCAGGTGGTCATGGGTTTGATTGGGCTGTTGTGGGAGCTGCTGGCAGCTGGTGGGCATCAGGGCGTGCAGTGGGAGTATTTGTTGGAGTTCATGGATCGGAGCCCAGGGGCTGGGCTGGGGTTGGTTGCACTGCTGGAGTTGGGAGAGCTCAGCAGTAGGAGTCAGGGCAGGGTCTCTGGTCATTGGGCACGCACGTCCTGACACCCCTTACATCCCCTCGATACCTGGTCGGGACCTCAGCCTGGAGCTGCCTCTCACGCTGCCACATGTCCCATGTCACCTCTGTCTTGGCTGTTTTGCAGCTGGCGAGGAATATCAGCAACTCTGGCTTCAACAACATCATGGAAGCGAATCTCCCCAGCTTTTCCCTGAAGCCCACAGTGCACAGTGACATGTGAGTTGCTTTTTGTGGGAGGTTAGGTACAGGTCCTTCACCCATGGGCACACACTCTGCGGTCCTGTGTGCTCCCTGCAGTGACCAGGCACACGGCACTGCCCGATCTCCTCTCCAGACCGTAAGCTCTCTTTAGAAGAAATTTCATCAAGTTCAGCAGGAAAGGTTTGGTAAAGGAGAGAAGAGTGAGGAAGAGCCAGCAAGGACAGCTCAAGGATTGGCCTTGAAGACAGGACAGGGATTGAGGAATCAATCCTGGAAAGGAAAAGGCAAGAAGAGAAATAAGTGGAGCTGCCGAGCAGGATGGCCCTGGCTGCACATCAGTGGGGCAGGGAAGGGCAGGGGGGGTGGAATGGGACAGGGGACAGGGACAGTTGTGGTGCAGAAAAGTTCACTGTGTCTGGTTGCTGGGGCCCAGGGTTGGTGGGATCAGTGTAGGCATTGAGCAAGGGTCTACAGAGGATGTGGGAACGCCCATCCTTCATCCTGGAGCACCACAACTTCTAGGCTCTGCAGAGGACAGGGGAGAGCCGGGGTGGTGTGGCTGGTACCAGCAATAGCTGGGGGCTTCTCCAGGGCTTAGTACCGTAAACTTGGGGTGCAGCAGAGGTCTTGGGGGAAACATGTTGCTGGAGGGCTTATTGTCAGGGGCCAAGTCTCAGGAGACTGGAGAGCAGGCAGATTAGGCATGATCAGGTTGTATGGCAGGTGTGCAAGTCCTGACTAGGGCACTGTTTAGACAGTGTGGACCTATCTTTCAGTGAATAGGTGGACAAGGAACTGCACTTGGCAGGGAGCAAAGAGCTGGGAGAACAGGAAAATACAATTGGAACAGCATGGTGAAGGTTCCCAGATCTACCCTTCTGCTTGGGTGATGGGGAAACTGATACTTCATGAAATTAATAATTCAGCTCTTCCTCAATGGCCTCTTCTGTTTGGAATGCTCCTTTGCCCATGGGGCATCCGTGGATACCCCAGAAGCTCTGGCTGATCGCCACTTCTGCTCAACCTCTCTAGAGGGAGACACCCAGCTTACTTGGCTAGTCCTTGTCTGGAATCTGTTCCTGACCTATGGATAGTCCTGGCCCATTCATGCCATGTGTTGTTTCCCAGTCCATGAGATTTCTCCTCCGTCCCCTAATTCTTACCATCGAGGAACTGAGCCCAGCACTGAACTGTGAGGGCAGAGGGGTCCAAAGGGAAAGGTTAGGGCAGGGCTGGGGAGGAAGGGAAGGCAGAAGAGAGCAGAAAACATCACCAGGACTGGATATGAATCCCCACTGGATGTGTGCGCCCCTCACATGTCCCACCTAGGAAGGATGGAGGGGTCAGGAATCCTCATCCTGGAGCAGAGGTGATGAAGGGGGTTTCTGGAAAGCAATGAGTGCCTGGGAGAGGGGGAGAAGCACTGATCCTTCCCCTTCCCTCCCAGCACAAGACCTTGGGGTGCTGGATGGAGATGGTGGTATCCCTGCTGGAAGGAAAGATGGGGAGCTGGTTCTGGCTTCCTGTGGTGGGTGCAGGAGTCCTCGCCCCCAACCGTGGCAGTACTTGCACTTTAAATGCAAGAACATCAGTTCTTTTTTAATTATATAACTACAGGAGAAGAAGCTTTAAGAAAATCACAGCCTTTTGTAAGAATTATTGTCATGCTGTTGCAGAGGAGTTTGCAGAATGAGGCAGGGAGAGGAAAGGTGCTAAACTACCTGGCAGATCTGAAGGAGAGAGAGGGACTGTGGCTGGGGCAGCGGGAGAGGAGGGGGGTGACCCCGGGATGCTCCCTGGGCTACTCTGTGGCCCCTAACTCTCATTTGGCTGGTCTCTGCCAGGACCTTTCGGAAAAATTTCATCATTTCCAAGTATGTCGAGAAGAAATATGTCAAGAGGAGCCCTACTACTCAGTGCTCCAGCCTCCCAGAAGCCGTCAAGGACAAGGACATATTTTCCTTGCTCCAAGCGTATGCAGAGAATGTGGATTTGAGCGAGCCTGTGCTGGCACCTCTGCAGGTATGGCTGCCTGTCCCGTGGGGCCATGTGACAAACAGCTTTGCTGTCACCTCTCCAGTCTGTCCATAAGGGTTCCCGTGCCCAGGAGGGGACAGAGTTTTCTGATGAAAACAGTTCTTTCTGTGAGCCAGGAGCAACAGGCAGATTTGAGCAGGGTGTGGAACGTGACGCCAGAGGGAGGTTTTCTGGCCACAACCCCACAGCCCTCCTCGTGCCATGTGTCTGTGGTCCAGGAGTCATCACCACAAGCCCAAGGATTTCCAAATGCAAATTTGTAGCCAAGATTTACTTGTAAACTTCTGAGCAGATGTCTCAGGACATTCAAGTCCCACTGTAGGCTGAAAAATCAGGGCAGCATTTTTTCCTGCAAAACCACAGTATGGGTCCTTGCTGTAAGTGCAAGTGTTTCCCCTTTTCCAGTCAGCAGGAACTTCACAGGCCTGCCATGACTTTTCAGATATAATGGAAAGCGTTTTGGCAACTTCACCTGCCAGCTCCCTCAGGACCCGTGGACAGATTTCATCAGGTCCTATGGACTGATGTACCTTCGGGTTCCTCAGATGGCTTCAAACCTGATCTTCTCCCTACAGTGGGCAGTTCTTCATTCTCGTGGTTGATTCTTTTTCATGAAGCCGTAAGCCACGGTTCTATGCATGTTAACTAGGTTTTCACCAGCCTTGGTTGTTGTGACTCTGAAGAGACAGTCAAACCTGTTCATCTCTCAGGGACTTTAAATGTGTAAGGACAGTCTCTAGAGGATGGTTTAGTGATGGTGTGGGCAGACCCAGTCTCATCCTTGCGGTATTTCTTCTGGTTGCAGGAACCTGGGGAGACAATTCTCCACATGGCAGTGCTGTTGTCTGATCGAACCTCTTTGCATATTGTCGATTTTCTTGTCCAGAACAGGTATGCTCATGATACCCACTCAGCTTCTCATGGCTAAGCCATGCTAATGAAAGGTGCAGGACTGATTGTCTTCAAAATGCTCGCAACAAAAATTAAAATCACCGCAGCCGCCCCCCCAGAAAATGTGCCTTGGGCTGGGCTTGGGGTAACTACCCCTGGATCAAAGGGTCCTCGGGTTCCCTCACCTCCTCTGACTTGGGGAGTGACGGTGGGGGTGACAACCTTTCCTTAGGTGGGGGGTGAAGAAGGACACACATGCCAGCACCAGGCGGTGTTTGCTGGCTCTTCCCAGGGATGCTGACACTGTCCACTCTCTGCTGCAGCGGGATCCTGGCAAAGCAGACGTTGGAGGGAAACACACCGCTGCACTACTGCTGCTTGCACAACAAACCCGAGTGTGTCAAACTGCTGCTGAAGGCCAAAGCCAATGTTGCCATCAGTGAGTGGCTGTGGGACCCCACACCCTGTGCTCACAGCGGGGGGTCTTGTCAGGTCTTCTCTGGAAACATCTCCTTAGTCTTGCTCAAGTGCTCAGCTCCTCTCTGAGGCTGGGGGGAGGCAGGCTGATGATGACATTAGTGGGGACTCTGCCCACAGGGTGACAGCCTCAGCCCCAGGCTTTTCTCTACATGTCTAGCGAGGTGCCCTGCTCTGACACTGCTCTTGGTTGACTCCCTAGGCTCAGGGGGGTTCACAAGCTGGTTCAGAGTGCATGTGGTCCTCTGTGACCACATCTCACAGGTTACCACTCTTGGCAGCCTGGGACAGCCACAGTAGCTTTGCTCTCCAGCTTACGGATAGGGATGCTCCTCTCTGCTCCCCAGGGAGGAATGAGCTTGCTCTGAGATGCTTCTGACCCTAGAGAGCTCATGCTTCTGTCCTGCTTCACTTGTCCCCCTCCCAGGTGGGGAGCCAGAGGCCTGCCCATGACTGGCAGACCCATGGTGGGACTGTGCTAGGGCTCACCGAGCTGACAGAGCCCAGCGAGGCAAACACTGTCTGAGCTGCTCTTCCACACAAAGAGGGACTTGGCACATCAGGAGCCAAAACAGGCAATTGAGTCATTTTCAAAACCAGCACTGCAATGCTGCAATGCCAAAGCGCAGGTTCAGAGATGGTGTGTGCTTGTACTCTGGAACCCAGTTCACAGGTCCAGCCATTTATAGTGACCACGAATCTCCTCTTCACAACACAGAAGTGAGCTTTAAAACTAGGATTCTGGGTGAAATGGGGGGGCACAAATGTTTCCACCATCAGGTATCAACCAAGCTGGTGGGAGCGGTGAACCTCTAATGCTCCTGAGATGTTCCTGTTTCCTGCTCTAGGCGGCATGGTGGCAGTCCCTCTGAGGGCAAAGAGACCATGGTGTGGTGGCAGGAGCTGGTTGCATGTTGCCCAGTGGCACAGTGATTTGGCAGCCAAATTTCTCACTGCCTTGGCTCTGCTGGGTGCAGCGTGCCTCATCTGTCTTTATGGACTACCACTGGTACCTCGAGCATCTTGAGTCCACAGTGCAGATCCTGCCACTGGTCTGGGGATGCTCCGCAGTCCCTCAGGGTGCAGACCTCTCACTGTTCCCTTCTCCAGCTCTCCCCCTTCTCCATGCTCCCCCAGGCCACTCCTCCCCAGTCAGAGTCGTGCTGCAGCTCTGCAAGGAGGGGTTTTTTAGCAGTAATAACATGGCAGTTACAGGAACAGTCAGAGGTCTCATCCTTCGCACTTGCAATCTCACCACTGCTTACAAGCACAGGGACCTGGGTGTCCATGTGGTCTGTGTCTCCACCAGGCATCAGGACACATGTACTGGATCTGCCCAAAACTTCCTGCTGTGCCACAGAGGACAAGGGGTACTGGTTATGGAGTCCTCCTCTGGTTTTGTAGCCTTTAGGCCCTGACAGTGACCAAGGTCTTCTGTCCCTCTATCCTGTCCCATCTCTGTGAGTCATCAGGATTTACTTCTTTTTCTCCTTGTCTGTGTGTCTCAGCTCCTGCCCTCTTCTTCAGCTCCCCACCACCCCTTAGTGGCCTCAGCCTTTGTTTTGGTCTGGGTTTAGGCTGTCCCTTCTTTTAGCTTGTTCACCCCCAGATGCCCTGAGTGCAGCACTGTTCTTCAGTTTGCTGAGCACAGGGTGGGCTAACGGTGTTCAAGGTCGCTGTTTTGCCCCGACAGCTAACGAAGCAGGAGAAACGGCTCTGGATGTCGCCAGGAGGATGAGACATCCCCTGTGTGAAGAGCTGGTAAGACACCGTGTCTCATCGCTCCTCTGGTTTTGGGACATGTCCCAGTAACAGAAAATGGTGGGGGTGCATGTGCAGGATTGCTGGCGCCCCTCAGCATCTCCAGTGCCCGTGTGGTGTGGTGGGGTCCAGCAGGCGCTGGCCCTGCTGTCATGGGGTCCCTCAGGGAAGACCGGTGTAGGAGAGGCCAGGCAGGGGTCACGCTGTGCCTGAGGAGGGGGACCTGGAGCTGTAGTGAGGCTGCACGGGGTGAGCCTTGCTTCTGCCACGTCCTGGTGTGTGTGTTTGTAGACTTTCTCAAACCCCCTCGCTGCTGGGAAGCGCTGCTCGCAGCTTGCACATGTTGCCCTGGTGGGCGGGTGGTCGGAGATGGGACCAGCAGCTGCCTGTGGGGCTGATGGGGCAGGACGGTGCTGGTGGGTCCTCAGGGAGCTCCTCTGTACCCCAGCTGCTGCAGGCCCAGAGCAATCAGTTCAACCCCCATGTCCATGTGGAGTATGAGTGGTGGCTGGGCCAAGATGACATGTATGAGAGCGACGAAGACCTGGATGAGAAGGTGAGGCTCTGGCTTGGGGCCATGCATGTTAGCACTGTCCCCACTCCCACTGTGCTGGAGAGGGTGCTCCTGCACCTCCCCACCTAAACCTGCTCTGTCTAACCTCAAATACTGCCTCCCCAGCTGGGTGCTGTGAAGAGGGGGTCTGCCCGTCCCCAGAGCTGCTACCAACCCCCCGCCGCTGCCCCCAGGCCGCAGGCAGCAGGGGTAGTGCCCTGGGGGGGGTGGCCGGGCACCTACCCCCCACCAGCCGCCCATCTCCACAGCCTCAATGTGCCACCAGCCCCTTCCTACGCGCCTCCATTCCCACCCCAGCAGGCAAAGGCAGGTGAGAACCTGTGGTGGGGTCCTGCGGGAGCTGGCAGGGTGAGCTGCTGCAGCCTGGCTCCATAGGCACAGGGTGGTCTGGGAGGGAGCTGGGCCCCCAACAGCGGGTGAGTGTTTGTCTGGGGCCTGGGGCACCCTTTTGTCCTCTGCTCCTTGAGGGACCAAGGCTGGCTTGTGCTGGCTGGTCTGTCCTAGCACTGATCCCTTCTTTGAAGAGCACTGCAGCATATACTCACCCTTAGAGCAAATGTGCTGGTGTCATTAGGATGTGCTGTCCCCTCCTAAACGCTGCTGCTGTTGGGAGAGGAAGAGGAGCATGTCTTTAGAGACAGGGCTGGGAAGACAAAGCTGCGGGCAGAAACAGCAGCAGCATTGCCGTTCTGCTCCTTAGCAAAACCTGCTCCCACCATCTTTGCCCAGCCTTCCTATGGCATGTCCCACCTCCCACCTGACTGGTGGGAGACTCACCAAGTCCTGCCTGACTTCTCCTCTGCCAGTCCCAGCTCCACTTCCAACCTGATATATTTCTCAAGGCAGACCTGCAAGCAGAGAAAATAAAATTCCTGCCCACGTGTTCGTGTTCATTCTGCCCTGGAGCTTGCCCCCAGGGTCCCTGCTCAGCACCAGCTTGCTGCTGACCCCTGATCTGTGCTTGCTCTGTGTTTAGCTCCCCAGGGGGCATGTCCACCCTTCCTTACCAGCTCACCCATCATAGCTGAGGACACAAGAAGCAGGAGGAGGCCAGCCCTGCCCCTGAGCATCAAGCACAAGCGCACATCCTCGGAGCCGGCGCCGTGGGTACCGCTCAGCCCTGAGCAGACCAGCCCCAGCAGCCCGGCTTCAGGTAACGAAAGAACAGGCTCCGGGGGGAAGGAGCCAGACCACACCGGTGGGAAGGACCTGCTGGAGGCCTGAAGTCCGGCACCTGCATGAGGTCAGGTTGGCCGTAGCTTTGTCTGGTTCATGGATCAGACCCAGGAGGCCTCTTGCTTGGATCCGGGGCTGGGAAAGCTGTGGCACAGGACGATGTGCCCATGGCTGAGCACGAGGGGGACTCACTCCCTGCATCCTGGCTGTCAGACACCAGTGCCTCTAGGGCAGGGTTATTCTGGAGATGCTGTTGGAGATGCTGAATTCAGAGAATGGAATGACCCCGTCCCCACCTTTCAGGCATTGTGTTTGTTTCCAGGGCTGGCAGAAAGATGCCTCTCTCTCCACACCTGGGCAGGGTGACAGGCAAGGGGCTGAGGCAGTGGCTTGCACAACACAACCCTTTGACAAAGGGGTGAATGCAGCCAGGAGCGTCCCCAGGTGCTCTGGGACAGAGGTTTAGCCAGGGGGAGCTTCCAGGTGCCTCTAGGAAATAGCCTCATCCCAGCAGAGGCTGGGAGTGTGGGGGGATGAAGTGCATGGCAGCTGCGTCCTTCCCCTGGTGCTGGCAGCTCTTAGTGCACCCTGGGGCTGCACAGCCCATCTCTCCTGTCCTGCTAACACACTTCTCACCCCAGCCTCCACCCTATGTCCTTCTGCTTCCTGGCCATGTCCCCTTCCACTGCTGCCCCTCTCCATCCCATCTCCAGTCCGTCCCCTTTCCAGTTCCCAAACTGATAGGGTGGTTGTTGCCCATGCTGTGCTGTGGAGGACCACGCTGCATTGTCTTGCGGGACAATGGTGGTTGCTGTTGTTCACCTGTGATGAAAGGCAGGAGGAGATGATGAGCCTGATTGTGTCACAGGTGCCCTGAAAGCCACGGACCCTCTCTGCACATCTGGCCCCAGTGAAGTGGGACAGCCCGGCCCACACCAGTCCCTCCAGGAGCCAAATCCATATTCTGGCCGTGCCTGGGATGTCCCACCTCTTCTTCCTCGGAGGAGCAGTTTGGTAGGTGGTCGGGATCAGCTCAGCTCAGCTCTGGCATCTGCCCAAAACCACTATTGGTTTTGAACTGAGCTGGAGTTGGCCCCCAGCACTTCTGCTGTGACTCCCTGGTGTTGACATCTCCCTGCCGGGTGCTGTGAATGCCATGAAATCCCCATAAGGCTCCACTGCCTTTTGAGGGAAACCTTGTTTATGACTTTGGGTTGTTGGCAGGTCAGGGTGCAGTGTCTGCCCTGGCCCTGCCTCTCTGTGCTCCAGGAGACAGCCTGCTGCTCCTGGGTGCTGTGCAGAGGCAGAGCCCTTTCATTACGGGGACCTTGCTTGGGTTGCTTGCTCCTGGGGTTGTGGTGAGCAGCCCTGAGAGAACTGGGACCCCAGGCAACGCAACTGCACGTGTCCTGGGGCAGAGGAGCAAGTGCCTCTGGAAGCACAAGGAGCTGTCTTCTGAATCCCTGTCCCACCCAGACTCCCAGCAGGTGACCTGCCACCTCTGCACAGAAAACCTTCTAGTCTCTTGCTCCTCACATCTTTGCTGGGGGTTTTGGGATCAAGACACTAGAGCTGTTTTAGTTTGTGTCTGATGAAGCTGAGGAGGTCTGACGATGCTCTCTCCTGCTTGCAGAACAGAGTGCTGCTCCACAGGGTCCGCGCTCTCTATGACTGTGAAGCTGACCGAGAAGATGAACTGACCTTCCGTACAGGCGAGATCATCGTGGTGTCTGAAAAGGAGGACAGCAACTGGTGGGTGAGTGACCCTGCATATGCTGACCAGTGCTGGGATACGCGTGATCACCTCCATCCATCTCCTGTCTTCATCCCGTGACTGTTGCACCCATTGTCATTTCCGGCTCTGCATTTGTTTCTCCATCTTCCACCTTTTCCTTGGCAACCAAAGGCAGGTGTTATGGGGCCCGTTTCTCATCCCCCTGAAAGCCATGCTCACTGGTCCCCTTCCTTTCTTTCTCCCTGCAGAAAGGGTGGATTGAAGGACAGCCTCACAGGAAAGGAGTCTTCCCCGTTTCATTCGTTCATATTCTCAAGGAGTAGGAGCTGCTTCAATTCGAGAAGGAAGATCTGATCGACTTCTTAAAATGCATTCCCCCAAGCTCTCTTTTGCATCAAGGATCCCAGGGATGACTGGGCTGGGAGCACTGGTTCACCCGCTGCTGCTTCTCCCACCTCTGCTGCCCCACCACCGCTGTCCCACCAGCCAACTCCTCCTGGGGGCTGGCAGCAGTGCCAGGCTCTCCCTTGGCCAGGCAAAGGGAGAACACAGCAACCCGCATGCTCCTCAGATGTGCTCCTGCCCCAGCCACATCCTCATGCAGGGATCAGCCCTAGGGCACTCTGTGCCAAAGGCCCAGCTCCTGCCCCCACCCCGACCACTCTGCCTGGCCCGTGGTGCTCCCTGCTCTGCTCGTGCTAAGGGGAGCCATGGCAGGGCAGAGCAGTGCCCTGCAGGGCTCCAGGGCTGCAAGGGGAGCCATGCTGGCGTCTACACTCCTGGGAAAGGGGCTTCTGCTGAGGCCTGAGCACTCTGGGAGCTTGGAAAGGCAAACAAGTGCTGTGGAGCCAGCGTCACCGTGAGCCTGTGCTGCCCCTAATTGCTCCCACCCAGGTTTCAATGTATGTGCTCCAGAAAATGTGCTCTGTAGCAGCTCAGGACATTGCTCCTTCAGTGCCTGGTCCCCCGGCAATGGTGGAGAGGCCTTTTGAGCCCGTGCCAATAGATATCATCTCTTCGGTGCTCTGTTCTGGTTTGAGTTTCTAGATCCTTCTTCTTCGTGGCTCTCCCTTAGGCACCAAACCTCCTCACAGGCATTGTAGTAAAGAGGGCTGACCGTCCCTTGGAAAAAAAAATACTCACAATTCAGCTTGCATGGCTTTTCTCCACTGGCTGTGTTTTTCCAGTTGCCAAGGCACATTTCACAGCCTTCGTTTGTCCTCTCTGAGCCAAAATCCCAACCGGGTGAGCAAAAGAAACCAGCTGGTGATGTGCTGGATGCACGAGGCTGTTGAGACCTCCATGTTGCTGGTGTCAGTGTCAGCAGAAGTTGAGCTGACCCAGCAGGACGCGTAGCGGCAGGAGGGAGTTCTGCTCCAGGCAGCTTCTCCCACCCTCAGAGGAACATATTAATGATGAATTTCCTGATTTGACCTCGGGAACGTGACCAGGGCATCTGGCTCCAGTGGGACCGGTGGCCACCATGGTGCTGAGCTGCTGGGACGCCAGGGCGGTGGGCACTGCTGGAGGAGGGACGGCAGCCCTGACCTCACTGTGCCACTCGCCACAAGGTCTGTTCTCCCCCCACGTCACGGTGCAACACTTCCTCTTCCCGTAGCAGTTGTTGTAGCTGCAACGAGGGGAGGCCACTGAGCCTGGGAGCGCCATCTTCGTCCGGCTGTGCTCAGTGGTGCTTCCTCTGAGGAGGTGAGGGGACCCAGGGAGAGCTGTCTGGGGACCAGGGGTTTGTGACAGCATGGGGGCCTCTTTTCCAGGAGCAGGGCTGGGGAGCTCCTGGAGGTGTCCCTCGGGGCTGACTGGGGATGGGGATGGGTTTGTGGCTCTGCTGTGGTGGCTTGTGGCTGATGGTGCTGGGCTGGGGAACCCTAAGGTGAGAACATCTCTGGGCATGGGGGAGTTGTTTCAGCCACCGTGGGGCTGCGGGTGCAGGTGGAGAAGTCTCGTCTGGCACAGGCAGGGAGATGGGACTGCTCAGCCCTGTCTGAACACAGCCCTGCCCTCCCCGGCCACAGGCGGCTGCAAAAAGCTTCACAAAATATTCCCTGCGCTGCCCGAGTGCCCGGGCTCGGGGCTTAGTGGAGCTGCTGCTGCCGCCAACCGCGCTGCCAGCCAGCCTGTCCCCCTCCATGGGCTAAGGCTTAATGACCCCCCGAGGCTCTAAATGGGCCTGAACCAGTCTGGGGCAACTGCTGGCTCCTGGCCCGACCGGCATGTCAGATGGTGCTGTGTGCCTCTCTCGTGGCAAATGCTTGTGGCTGCTGCAGGATGGCAAGAGACTAAATCCCGGGGATCCCCAGCTGCCAGCAAGGAGACCGTTGGGGGCTCTTCCAGGTGCCCCTGAGCCTGTGGGGCGTTTCGTGGTGACTTCCTGCTCGGGGCCATGCACATCGTGTTTCCAGCACGCTGCTGGTGGCGGCTTTTTTGTGCTTCTCGTCAAGAAGAGATGATGGTTCAGCTGCTTTTTGAAAGGGCAGGCTTGCGGGGGGGTGTCACCCACTGGGGCCACCTGGGGTTGTCCAAACCTCCCTCATCTGCTCTTTGCTCGGACGCCCGGAGCAGCAGTTTTGCTGCCAGGTGTGCATCCTGTGGGTCAGATCCGCGTGTCGCTGGTTGGGTGCCGCGGTGAGCGGGTACGTCTGTGCTGCCGGAGCCGCAGGAAATGGTTAATGTTATGAAATGAAGCTGGTGCCAACCCGTGGCCCCATGTCACACCTGGGAGACTGGGGGGAAGCACAGGGAACTCCTGTGGGGACAGGAGGGGTTTTCCTCTCCTTCAGCTTTCCCAGTACAGAGGGGACTCCCCCTCCCAAACCTGCTGCATTAGCTTCTCACCCTGGGGTGGAGGGTGTCCACGCATCCCTGCTCCTCACTCTTGCCTTGGCCCATGGGAGCCAGGTCCTGAGAGCCTGAGCACTTTGTGAACTCCCTGAGGATCAGGAAACCCTTTTCCCTCTGACTTTAGGTTTAGGCGAGTGCTTTTAGATGGAGAACATGTGTTTAAGAAAGGTTCATGCAGACAGAAGGCAGTTAGTGCCTCCTGCTCCTTCCTCCTGGCAATGGTTCAGCGCTGCAAAACCCTGGGGAGGCTGCACGGCGCCTGCGTGGTCTCGGCAAAGGGCCCAGGGGCTCCTCTGCCCTGCGATGGCTCCGTCGCACTGGCGTGTGTGGGAGGCAGCGGCAGGGAGCCCGAGGGGCTGCCATTCCGGAGGGGAGCTGGAGTTTGGCTTGTGGCTGGGCTGAGGACACTTTGCGGGTCAATTCGCAGACTCTAGAAGGTTTGCAGGCAGAGAGCAGCTCCTCCTCATCCAGCACGTGCTGCCAGCCGTCCCTGCCCGGCCCCGAGTCACTGCAGCAGCAGAGCACAGCAATAAAGCCATCGAAGGGTTTGCAAAGGAACCAGGCTATTTCAGGTCCCCGCAGGGTTGGTGAGCAGCCAAGGGGTGTCCCAGGAGGCTGGGCAGGGAGGGAGGCTGTGGAGCCACTGCCACCCATCCCTGTGACATCTCTCTGCAGGTGGCATGAGGGATGCCATGCCAGAGGCACATGCAGCTGGTGCTGGTCCTGTGCCTGCTGCTGGCCCTGTGGCAATGCTTCCGAGTCCCTACAGATGGCCTCGGCCCCTTCCCTTGGGCTCCCTCCCTCCTTCACACCCCTGCTGCCCGCTGTACCGCCCGCGCCAATGACTCCGCGTGGTTCAATGCCCGCTACAACATGACCATGGGGCCTCTGCTGATGGGTGCAGCTCATGAGCTCTCCTCCGACGTGGTTCAGTGGTGGCTGGTGAGTAGGGGCATGGGCAGGAGTGTGGGTCTTTTCCTGGGCTCCTCAAATCTGTTTGCAGTGGGACAGGGCCAAGATCAAGTCAGAGACATGTGCTGCTGAACGAAAGGGGTGCAGGGACCACAGCTTCCCCCCCACCCCCACCCCTTGTTGCTGTCCTACAACCTTTTCCAAATATCCCATCGGGATTTTCTGTACCCTTCCCAGGCCCCGCTGGGAGGAGTGGGGCTCCATTCCCCTTTGGGGGTACTGGCAGGGGGGGCTGATGCTGCCTGTTGCTGCCCTTGCTCCCCCAGACCCTGCAGGGCCCCCCGAATGGCGTCCAGCTCCGGGCCATAATTCAGAAGCTCTTCAGTGTCCTCCCGGCCCAGACCGGCAGCATGAGGGATTCATCTGGCTGCAGGACTTGTGCCGTGGTGGGAAACTCGGGGCGACTGAACGGGTCTGGCCATGGGCTGCGGATCGACGCCCATGACTGGGTGCTGAGGTGGGTGACCCACATCCCCATCTCCCCAGGACTTTGTCGTGCCCCATCCCCTGGCCACCCTGTGAAATCTGCCAACACAAGCCCTGTGACGGTGGGGAGGGGTAAGGAGGTGGGGTGCTGCTGGCCCTGCTCCCTGGACCCCCACCACCCTGGGGCACACACCAGCCCTGTATTGACCCTGTCCCCCCCCCGCCTTTACTGCTGGCCAGGGTGTCCTTGGCTGGTGGGACTGGCAGCCTGGGACCAGTAGCATGTTTGCCTTCATTTTGGGACGTGCCTTCCTGCTGTCCCCTAGGATGAACAGAGCAAAGATCACTGGCTTTGAGCTGGATGTTGGCAAGAGAACAACCCATCACTTCATGTACCCGGAGAGTGCAGTGGACCTTGGGCCTGGTGTCCACCTCGTCCTTGTCCCCTTCAAGCCACTGGACCTGCAGTGGGTGGCCAGTGCCTTCTCCACCGGAGAGATCACGCAGTGCGTCAGCTTCAGGAGCCGTCATCTTTTGTGCTAGAGCCCCTGGGGATGGTGCAGGGTGGTCCTGGGGACCCTGGTGCCTCACTGGGGCCCTCGACCACGGTCCTAGTGGCAGGAAGGGCCCCTTGGTGAGGGTCCTGGCATCCCTCTGCACCGCAGTCTGGGGAAGTGGGTGGGGGTGCTGGCTGTCCCCACGGTGGGGCCACGGGCTTGATGTGTCTCTTCCCAGAGCCAGCCCAGGGGATGCTGCTGGGCCAGCCCAAGGGTCTGAGGGTGCCACAGGGCCAGGGGCCACCCTCTACAAACCATCTGCCTCCAAAGGAGAGGCCCCAGCAGCAGCAAAGCCCCACACCCATTGCTCTCCTCTGGCTTTTGCAGCACATACACGAGAGTGAGACAGTTCATCCACGCTGACAGAAACAAGGTAAGGGCTCCACGGGCTCCTGGGCAGGCAGGGCTCCTCTGGGCTTGTTTTTCACTGGGATGTGGCGAGCAGGAGGGCTGGTGGCTGAGCCGGCGGCGGGAGCTGGGTGTTCACGGCACCATGAGCGGCTGATGGCTCCTCCGCTCCCCGCTCAGGTGCTGATCCTGAGCCCAGCTTTCCTCAAGTACATCCACGACAACTGGACGCAGCGCCACGGGCGGTACCCCTCCACCGGCATCACGGCCCTGGTCTTCGCCTTGCACGCCTGCCAGAAGGTGAGGAGGGCGGCCGGACCGGGCACTCCCACCGTGGCACTGCCCCTCTGCTGCTCGGGGGCTGCCCCGGCACCCAGGCACCCACGGCTCTTGCTGGCGCCCGTGCAGGTCTCCGTGTTCGGCTTCGGAGCAGACAGGGACGGGAACTGGCACCACTACTGGGAGAAAAACCGCTGGTCTGGAGCCTTCCGCAGGACAAGGGTCCACGACGCTGACGCTGAATTCAGCCTCATTGAGAGACTGGCCGCCGAAGGCAGGATTTCATTCTACAAATGATGCATCCCCAAGGAATTGAAGCGCAGGAACTGGCAGCCCCCGTGCTGCTGGCAGCTTCCCCCAGCCCCCCAGCTTGCTGCACCTCCCCGGCGCTGCCACGTGCCTGGGCCCAGACCCTGCCGGCCCCGGGGTCTCGGTGCTGCTCCTGCTCGTCCCACGGGGTGGGCACCAGGGCATTGCGTGTGGCTGGACACAGGGTGGGCATGGCCCTGCCCGTGCTGGCTGGGGGAGCAAGCGGGGATGGAGTGGCCAAAGGTGGGTGTGAAGGTGGCCCGCAAGCTGCTGTGGTGGCCTCTGGGTGACAGCGGTGGCGGTGACAGCAGCCACTCAAAGGTGGCTGGCTGCACGTCGGAGCCGACATTTCCACCCACTGACAGCTTTTGGGGGAGGTTTGTAGTTGCTCTTTGGGCTGGGGGAGAGGGGCAGCTTCCCTTCCTGTCTTTTTATACCTAAAGAAATATTTTAAAAATTGTATCAAAGAAGAAAGGAAAACAATCAAGTGTCCAAGTCAGAAGATGACAGAATCATGTACAGTTGAAATGATCTTATGTTGAATAAATGTTGAAAATGCGTGAATCTATTATTAACATTTGCTTTACTTTTTGAGCCCTTACTGCTTTGAAAAGAAAGAGCAGAATCTCTCTTGAAAACGAGCTCCCCAAAGGTTTTTTTCTCCATAGCAGAGTCAGCAGGATCTCTTTTCCTACTTTCAATCACAAACACAAACATCCTTGGACCAGACTCAGCTTTTCCAAAGCTATTAGCCACTTCGTCTGCCAGTCCATTAAAATCACCAGATCTCTGCTACTCATAAGGTCCCATTCTGTAGCAGGGGCTTGCATTGCTTAACTATTAGCTGCAGGGATTTTCTGCCCCTCCAGGTAGAATCTCCATTTCTTTATGCCTTCTGTTTATCTTCTTAATTATATCCAGTTTCCCACAACAAATACAAGTCTTGCACTCACCTCTCCCTCCACCTTCCCTACCTTTTCTCTCAGCAGCGCTCTCTGCGATGCTCTCCAACGCTGTTCTGAGGTTTGCAAGGAATTGGCCTTCTTATCAAAGACGAGCTGGTAATTGTTTAACTGTGGGTTAAACTCTTGCTACCTTATTGACATTAATCTTCCCCTTCCTGATTATTCTTTCAAATTTAGTCACAAAGCTGCGTGCTCTGCTGAGCGACTGATGCTGTTCAGGTCACTTTTTGTTCTTGATGAAACACCTAATTAACTAAATCCCCTTCCTCACACTGGAGAAGTACTATATGATCCAGACTCAAGGGATTTATTAAATATTCTTATTTCAAATGACTGTTTTTTGTAACAAACCCTTTTTTCCCTAGTATTCTAGCTTGATTAATCACACACACCTGGACACCTCAAATTGCTTCTCTCCCTGACTGAAAAAACACCGGTTTTACGCTCCCTGGTTTGTATCTAGGTTCAACTAATTAAAAAAAATCTAAACAAACCACAGATAAAACCTAGTTTCAAATGAATTATAAATTAGCTTTCTCCCTGCGTTATCTGATCCCATGCCTGTCATACTCACTGTGCACTGTTGGACCAATTGCTTGGACGAAGCTCACAGTCAATACCAAAACAAAGCCAGAGCTGAGATTTAAGAGTAATGAATCTGCTTTGCCTAAAAACGAGGCAGGAATCCACAAGAGTTTATTTTTCCTCATTATTTTCAATTTTCTCCCACTATAATTTCACATACCAAGCACTTTATTCACTTGTGTAGGTCACTAAAAAGAAAAAAAAAACCCAAAACAAGTCATAACCATCATGCTATCTACATATTTAGCCGCAATGCAGTTGGGGTTTTTAATAATTATCATTTCCAATTCAGTACCAGGGTTAGTTTAAATAATTTAATTATTCTTCCAAATGCTTTACCAAAACACAGAGAGGATGGACTTTATTTCAAAATATAAACGGGGGAAAATGAAAAACACAATCCAATTTAAAAATCAATTAAAATATCAAACACTTTTTTTGCTGAAATACCAACTTGCATCTTTCATAAGAAGAGGGATGTGGAGCAGCTGCAACACCCCACGAGACAGTCAGCGCCTCCCAAGTGCTGGGTCTCCCCACGCTGCCCGGGACAGCGGGAAGGAAAGCGCTTGAAATCCAGCACATTTTCACAGAGGTCTGGCACGCAGCATCAGCACACTCACAAACATTTTTAGGAAAAATTAAAAAAGTTAGATGGTGTTGCTATAAAGCTTATTTGATGGTAACTTCAATCCATTCCAGGTCTCACATGTTACTTCTGGAGGCAAACAGAATGCAGTGTCTCCAGCATCTCTTCGGGGAAGGAGGGTGGAACTGGGTGAACATGGACTGAAACAAAAGGGTTTTTACAGTAGGGTCTGCACAGCCAGACAAGATGGCTAATCTTTATAGCAGCAAGGTTCAAGCAGTTCCATCCACAAATTAATGCCAAACAAAGAATAATGGGACAGTAACACAAGAGCGGTCAGGGCCATCTGGTAATTCCAAACCTCCTGTGCACTCAGAAGACCACTTGTGTTTCAAATGTGTTTAGTTCTCCTTAGAGGGTTTTTTGTGGGGTGAGATTGTTGCTTATTTATGTTGTCTTCCCAAGTTCAATTTTCTTCTGGATGGCACGTGCTGAGTGGTAGATCAAGGAGTCAATGAATCCTGCAACTAAAAGGAAAAAACAGATGGATCAAGTCAGACATGCCTCAAAGAGATAACAACTCCCAGGGAAAGAAAACACAAGCCCATTTGTCAGTGGAAAAGAATTCCAGCTCCCCCAGTCAGAAAACAGCTGCTGCTGCTGCTACGAAGAACAAGGTCCTCATGTCATTAGGACAGAGAAGATCCAGCTTGCAGGACAGAGGTGATGACACATTTCCAGAAAAAGCTCTCTCTTACAGAAGTAAAAATGAGTCAGACCGAATCACATGTGTTTACTGATGAGTGAGAAGCCTTTGGAGAGGAAGCTGATGCTGCATCATTGGCCTGACCCAGGTTGCCAAGGGTACGTTTCCTATTTCCTGCTCGTTTCACAGTAACCACAGAAGTAAGCTTCTCTCTCCAACACTGCCCTGTACTGGAGATTGCAATGTTTGCCTACCAAGGACACAAACCTTCAGTTCTTCCTGCAGTATTTTTCCCAAATCTCTCCAGCACTGAGGGAGCCTATTAATTCAATGCTTGTTTGGGACCACAGAAAAGCTCATAACGGGCCTACTGCACCATAAAATGCAGACAACCCTGCACTCCCCAAGGTGGCCTTCACAGGACAGGAACCCTGAGCTCCTGCCAGGGAGGGAACATATAGGGTGACAGTAAGCAAAGACATTTTCAATGTCTTTATGAAGCTCCATGTTCTTTTTTTCTTTTATTCAACACCTACTTAGCCCTACACAAAGACAGACATTTCAACACTATATAAAGAGTAGCAGCTCAAATGGCAACTGAGTCTTCTGTTTTAGTAACAGTAGAATACGGAATTATTTGCCTTACTATGTGGTCTTTGAGTAACACTTCAGATGATTGTCTTTTGTGGTTGTTTAGTCCTGAAATTATCCCTAGTTGTGGAACCAATTTGATGCTGTAACACAAAAACTGTTACATCCCTGATTTGATCTGTCCTCTAGAATACGAACACAGAGAGCCTGAACACGGCGTAGGCAGCAAACACTACGAACTGCCCATCAAACCCCATCAGTACCAGGGGGCACCAGCAGTTGACATGAAAGTAATTTTTGAGTCAGCCAGAGAAATGCAACCATCACATTTATTAGACAGAAATCCTGTTTAACAGTATCAGGTTCATTGAGCCTTGTGACACTTCAGGTGACAGGAAAACCTGGCAGATGAAGTGTTATGTGCAGTATTATGTGATACAGGTGTTATGTGATACAGTAGCTGGCTTCTCGGGTCCAGTAAGATCTGCTGACCAGATCTCCAGGCTGGGCCTTCACAGGCATCTCTGACTGCCCTAGGGCACCCTGCCTTATTAGCTGGAGTGTGAGGCTGGACTGAGGCTGGGCTCTCTCACACCCATAGAGCTGAGCAGATACCGGTCAGCTATTCCAGAAGCCGGCACTGAAAACAAAGTCCAGACAATCAAACAGCTCTGCACGAACAGCCTCCCCTTACAGGACCCTGTTTAGGTGTGAGGGCTACTTTTAGTCCCTGCAGAGCACTCACTGGAGCTCCTATGTCTGGGAAGACAGTTTGAGACCTCTGGGATGGCTATGCCCATGGCAACATGGGCTCAGAGATTTTACTGGCTTCAGTTCCACATGAAAGCAACTATCTCCTTACAGACCCAAGCTGGCCAAGAAAACGGTGCGGATGCATTCATATGGCATGTGAGAGGCTGCATTATCTTAAAACAAAATGCCCCATAAAGCATCAAAATGAAATATTATGACAGGTCTACATCACAACAAAATGAAATATTTCATCAAATAAACTATTATAACAGGTCTACATCATCTACCGCATCTTGAAAGTCTGCAGTGCTTCTGCAGTGGCAATCTGGTGCCGCTCCCAGGGCTCTGTAGAACACGCTACATCCCCTCCTGAAGGCTGAAGTCATCTCTCCCCATCAAACAGGGGTTTATTACCAACAATGCAGACTTTAGAAAGAGTAAGACGGCGAACATCTACACTTAAAAAAGGAAAAATATTGAAAGGTGCAATACCTGTAAATATACCTCCAACGATGGCACAAACTCCTGTGAGAAAGTGTGTAAAGGACCTAGAACAGGGAAAAGAATTTGAACAACCAGCATGAGCTCCGATATCAATGTCAGATAGTAACAATTACCTAATCAAAACTAATTCATAATTACCATTATATTCATCATAGCACATAAGTATGCATTATATAAATATTAATAGCTGACAATTAACAAATTTAACAATTAAGTAACTCGTACTGGCTACAGAATGGAGTTTGTCACTGGTACTTTTACTAGCAATAGAGCAATAAGCTCAATGGAACCCTAGGAGGCAAGTACTGAACTTGTAAACCTAAAGGATGGACTTTTAAACCCTAAGATTCCATCCCTTCCTACCCAGACAGAACGCACAGCAGGTTGTTGTAACACAAAAACTAAATCCCTAAGTACACATTGATAGAATTTAAGGTATGGACATTGGCTGTCCCTCACTATGATGTTAAAAGATGGGACAGCTACAACCCCTTCTGGTCCCCTGCAATTACACCCCTGTGATTAATGAAAGACCCAGAAAGAAGGAAGAGGTTCCAACACTGACTACAACACGCAGAAAAGCCACAGCAAGTGGAGAGTAAGTAACTAGGTTGGATCAGTGTGGGTGCTGCTGTAGGTGCTGGTAATGTGGGTATGCTACATAAATCTAGACTTCCCATTAAAAAAAGACTTTGAAGAAATTAGTTCGAACCGAAAAACATTATATCAGACTTCTGCTCGCTGCACCAATTTCCTTCTCCATCTCGATAGTGGATTAAAATGCTTCAGCTAGTATCAAAAAAACCACAATCCCTTTCAGATGTTCACGCTGAGAGGAAGGGCATCTGGACGGGCCTCTTCCTCCCCACTGACTGCAAAGGGACTCAGATGGCTTTCAAGCATTTGCACTGTAATGTCTAAGTGAGGCTGGAATTCTGAGCTATGCAAAATGACAAAATCAATGGAGGGTGAATGAAATAGATTGAAACGTCTCTTACCTGTGTTTTTCTGTCAGCTTCACCATCATGGGTGAAAGCTCATATAGCACAAATACTCCAGGCAGACCCTGGTCTCCTAGTAGCCCGTTGGCTATCTTCTCATGTCGTGTAACCGAAAACTGGTTAGTCCTTACCACCTAGCAGGCAACAAACATAGCAAACGTTGTTTTGTTGATGAGGAATAGAAAAGGAACTAAAACACAGTTCAGTGAACCGTATCAATTATAGCCCTGCCCACTCACTTGGGGGGGGGCCTGACAGCGGGTCATAAAAACGGTCATAAAGAGCACCATCAGGATCAGGTTATTTTACCATTACTACAGGCTATCAGTTAGAGCCCCAGCTAGCCCAAAGGATGAGTGCTGCATCGGTCACCAGGCTGGACCATTTTGGTTTCTGCTGGAAAGCAATGGCATAAGCTGTATGATAACCTCTCAATCTCAACCCCAAGTCCACGTCATCCTCTACCAAAATGTAGTCCACCTAAGCAGGCTTCAAGGAGAAAGCACTGATGTGAGAAAGCCATATACAAGGGTGAGAAAAAAGAAAATAATACGTAAAAGCATGAGTGCCAGGGCTGCAGAAGGACAGATTACCCATCTTTATATGAATGAAGATCACCCTGCAGCATTCTTCTGCACCCTGCCATTCTTCTACATGTTTTTCATACCAGTCCTATTCTTAGAGCAAATTATTTGGTTTCTGTAAAGTGAAATTATGTTTTATCATCCCTAATAAGCTATCTGACAAATTACAATCCAAGCTGAGAAAGATACTATCCAGTTTCTTTACCAAATTCCACATTTGGGGGTTCCAAGTACTGAGCATATAACACAGCTCCTGGCATACATCTGGCAGCATACTAGGATCCACAGTTACTGAAAGTGGAATCCACGCACTATAGTTTGCATGGATTCCTCTCCCGGTGACTACTAAAAAGCAATTATTTTGACAGAGAAGTCCTTTGAAATCTCTACAGTACTACAGAAATCTCTACAGAATCTCTACAGAGCTACAACAGCTCTACAGTAGAATGAGTGATTTCATCAAGAGAAAGAGAAGCCATAGTGGCTTATGGCACTGGGAGGTGGCCACAAGAACAGGGCTCCTATTAACTTTCCTTTGTACTTCAGGAATTTCAATCCTCCACAGAAACTGCAGAGGCATCCTGAATCCAAGAAGAATGAGCTTCAAACATTGTCTGAAGGTTCTCTCAATATCACCTCATAGCAAGTAACCCGAATCCAACTTCCAGAAATAAAACAGATGGGTCCTTTCTAGGCAGGGGACTGAAGAAAGAGTGGTCCATATAAGGATTTATCACATGAGAACTGAGTCTTGCAAACAGTTCCAATCTTCAGGGCAGAAGAAGAAACGCAAACTACATCTACCTTTCTTTCCAAAAGACTCTGTTGGATTGCTCTGCCCACATGCTCTGGGATAGCTTTCCTTGAATTGTATCTGCTGCGGTCATGTGGCTCCTCAGATTTAGGGTTCATATGCAGCCTCTGACATAACTAATAAGCTGCCGGTGATTTACATTTCTTAGTCCCTAAAACAACATGAAGGTTGCGTGGGTGTGCAGTAGTATGTTGTTCTCATTACAAGGATATGAGGTACATGCCTGAGAGCAGCATGAATTTGGGTGAAGAGCCCGAGATACTAAGGGTTCCCAGTGTTACGGGCTTTGCACAGTGTTATAAAACTGTGTAGGACAAGGGAGTTGAATTCTGGCGTAGATTCATCCACGTGTAGATCAGTCCTTGCACTGAACATGCCCTGGAACCACGCTTGGGTTTCACTTCAGAGGAAATTGGTTTGGTCTTAAAGTGAAGGTGGGCATGGACCACCCATGTAGCATAGAAGATAGAGAACCCAAACCCGGGAGACAGCTAGGGAGATAAACCATCTTGTACGTGAACGTTCACAGAGGTCCTGGGGCACGTGGCATCTTCTCTTCCTCCCAGGGTCAGACAAGTACACTGGGTAGCACTGGTGGTGAAGTCTGCACAACAGTAGCTGCTGCTTCTACTGGTGTTTTCTTTGCAAAAGAAACCTAGCAGCTTACATCATTCTGCTGCCCTAAGACTGTGGGGGTCCAAATAACGACAGGTTCCTTTTGTTTTTTAAAAAGAGATTCTTTTTAGGTCTTGAGATCCCCTGCAAAATGACAGCAAAATAAAAGCTTTCAAATGAAAGAATTTTCTGTTCTTTCTTCTCTCAGGCTGGCTTCAGAAGAGAGCAAAAGTTTGTTTCTGTTCTTAGGATCTTCATCTCACGCCGGTACCTCCTTGGTAATTTATCTTACCTGTCCTGAAAGAAGGACGTATTCTGAAAGCAGGGCTGGAAATCTAGCCACGCTCTTCTGGAGGCTAAAGGAATTTTTAAATTGAAGACAAGTTGACTGATCTTGGGTTAGTCTTCAAAGAACATTTTTTAGGTTCTCCTTGCTGCTTTACCTTTTCCTGAGCATGCACTAGGAGTGATTCATGAGGGAACATGATGAGAATGGCATGGTCACTTTGATCTATGTGGGATGAAGGAAATCTGTTTCATCACTGCTGCAACATTACAGAGAACCATACACCATAGAAATTGTTATTCTTACTGGGGCAGTTATATGAAGAAAGTCAAACAGATTGTGTTGTTTCCACCAGAGGGCAGATATGGTCAGCATCAGAATATGAGGAGAAAGTCTGAATGCTTTCACTTGCCAAAGCAAATGGTAAAATGGTAATGGGAAAAAATGGTACTTACCTCACCATCTACCTTCATATACACCGTGGGGACCACCTTGACAAAATACTGAAACATCATGGAAGCTATAAGCAAAGACAGAGAGACACAATTAATAACTAGCAAAGAGCTGGAAAACTTAACTGACAGGTTAGGTAGACACAAATTGATTTTGTTCAACTTGTCTGGGAACAGTTTTCTACGCAACAGGTCCTGGAGGTTTTCAAGGACAATAAAGTTAATGTCTGACATAAGTTTTCCTTTTGTCAAAGTGAATCTCGTTCCTGTTTCAAGCAAAACCAAAACTACTTTCATTTTGGCCTGGACTAAATTGAAAACACTCTACAAAACAGTTACCTTGCTAGAGTTTTACCAGTACAACCTCTTGAAAATTTTTATTATAGTATATGAAAACACTTATATTTAACAGGTTGGCCCTCAGAAAACATACTCAACTCTGAATGAGTATCCTGTATCAACTTCAATTAACACTACGGTTTATTAGTGTAGATGCATGGTTTCTATCATATCAGATGAAAAGCTCTGGCTCAGTGAATAAAAAAACCAGAACTCCTGCTGCTGCCTCAGACCAGACAGTTCCTTCAGTTCTCTTAAGGATAATGGACGGCAGGAGTCACAAAACCCCCCCTATTTTCAAATGCCCTGAAGCTCAAGGGCAGCCTTGACTGCAGTGACCATGAGATGGTGGAGTTCAAGAACCTTCAGGTAGTGAGGGCAGTGCACAGCAAGCTCAGTACCCTGGACTTCAGAGAGCAGACTTTGGCCTCTTCAGGGATCTGCCTGGCAGAGTACAATGGGATAAAGACCCGCAGGGAAGCAAGGCCCAAGAAAGCTGGGTGATATTCAACCACCACCTCCTTTAAGCTCAGGAGTAATGTAACCCAACAAAGAAGTTAGGTAAGAATGCCATGGATAAACAAGGAGCTCCTAGAGAAACTTAAACTCAAAAAGGGGGCCTACAGAGGGTATAAGCAAGGACGAGTAGTATGGGGGGAATACAGAGAAATTGTCCAAGCCACCAGGGAAAGTTAAAAGCCAGTTAGGAAAGCTAAAGCCCAGATAGAGTTAAATCTGGCCAAGGACATCAAGGGCAACAAGAAAAACTTGTAAGTAGGAATGTCAATGACAAAAGAAAGATTGGCCCCTCTCCAGAAGGAAACAGCAGACCTGGTCACCTGGGCCATGGACAAGGCCGAGGTACTCAACAGCTTTTTTTGCCTTGGTCTGCACCGGTGAGGGCTCTAACCACAGCGCCCCAGCCACAGAAGGCAAAGGCAGGGACTGTAGAAGACCAGGTTCAAGGCCATCTGAGGAACCTGAAGGTGCACAAGTCCATGGGACCTGATGAGATTCATCTGTGGGTCCCAAGGGAACTGGGGGATGAAGTTTCTAAGCCGCTTTCCAGTATATTTGAAAAGTCCGGTGGCAGTCTGGTGAAGCTCCTGCTGATTGGAAAAGGAGAAACATAACCCCATTTTCAAAAAGAGAAAAAGGGAAAACCTGGAAAATACAGGCCAGTCAGTCTCACCTCTGTGCCCAGCAAGATCATGGAGGAGATTCTCCTGGAATCTCTGCTAAGGCACACAGAAAATAAAGTGGTGATTGGTGACAGCCAACATGGTTCCACTAAAGGCAAATTGTGCCTGACAGATCTGGTGGCCTTCTACGATGGGTGTTACAGTGTTGTTGGAGAAAGGAAGAGCAACAGACATCACCTGCCTGGACTTGTGCAAAGCATTTGACACTGTCCCACACGACATCCTGGTCTCTAAACTGGAGAGACACAAATTTGATGGATGGACCACTCAGTAGATCATGAACTGGCTGGACGGCCGCACTCAAAGGGTTGCGGTCAATGGCTCTATGTCCACGCGGAAGCCAGTGATGAGTGCCATTCCTCAGGTGTCTGGGACTGGGACCAGTGCTGTTTAACATCTTTGACAGTGGAATCGAGAGCACCATCAGCAAATTTGCCAATGATACCAAGCTGTGTGGCGCAGTTGACACTCTGGAAGAAGGGATGCCATCTGGAGAGACCTGGACAGGCTGAAGAGGTGTGCCCGTGTGAAACTTATGAAGTTCAACCAGGCCAAGTACAAGGTCCTGCATGTGGGTCAGGGCAATTCCAAGCACAAATCCAGGCTAGGTGGAGAATGGATTGAGAGCAGCCCTGAGGAGAAGGACCTGGGGGCAATGTCCGTGTGACCAGCTAGCTACAGGCCACATCTCAGAGAGTTTCTTACTCCACAGAAAAACTACAGCATCACGATTGTATTGAGCATTATGACACCTTTTTTTTTTCCTTTTTTTTTTTTTTTTTCTGTATTTCATTTTAAGCACCATCCTTTGATTTAGGTTAAAGAAATAAAATTGATGGTGGAATATTTAAAGGAAAGGATTCAGGTACAATTAACAATCCTACCACCACCTCAAAGCAAACAACTTCTTTCTCCAAGCTTTATGATATAGCAGTACCCCAAGTACCCACAAAGACAAACTTTGCAGACTTCAGCGGATCTAAAAAAATAACTAATTTCTGCAGTTGCATATAAAATGGTATGGTCAGGATCTTTCATGGAAAATGCACACAAGCAGTGTTGTGTGAATAAACCAAGATTACAGTTTGAGCAGCAGTAGCATGAGGAGAGAATTGCCTTTCCTTCTTAAGCCATCCAACTGCAGCTCCCTAGGAAAGATCAGTGATATTTTAACTGCACTGCACCTGTTCAGCTATTACTGTTGGGTAGATCAAGGTCAGGCAGACACCATGATTCTCCAGCAAACATCACTTAGGCCTTTCTTTCCCTATCCTGCATCTTCTGGTTATCTCTTACTGCATGCAGTAGCTAGGCACGGCTCTCCTTGAACTTCACCTGATGCAGGCAGTTAATAATGATGTGCTATACCTGCTGTTGTGCATCCGCCAACACTGAAAAGAGAGATCTTTCAGAAAGGTCACAGAATCAAAACACGTCAGTAGATTTGTTCCAGATGAATGGAGGCCACTGTTCCAGAAAGAGCACAAGGTGGAGGAGCCTACGTTTTACACAATGCTGTCAAGGTTCTTGTTAAAGACCGGGAACTTTGCTCCTGTTCTCTTCTGACACTTATTAATACAGACTTCTCTCAGCTGGCTTTTACCTTGCTGTGCAGTGACGTCTGTCCCATCCAGAGGGTTCACAATGCCTGGATAATCTCTTCCAAATGAGAGATGCTTGATATAGTGTGTCATATTGATCTGAAACAGAAATGTTAATGACTCAAACAACTGCACAGTATGCCAGGGGCAAGGTAAGGGATTGAAGATTAATTTTTTGTATATTTTTTTCTGAGTGCGGCTCTGAAAGACAGACAGGTACTCCCTTACTCTGTGTGTCCTAACAGCAAACTCCAAAGCACTTGCTCTTCTTTTTTATTCATAGAAGATTCTGCGATTTGGAATTTCTCCCTTTCCTGCTGGAAATCCCCAGATCCCAGTGCCCTTCCCTCCCATCTAGAGAGCAGGCTCTCCCACCCATTCCTCGCCCTGGCAATGGAGTACCAGGCTGTCAGCTGCCTCAGTGGCATATCAGCTGCTTTCCTCCTAGGACAAGGTAAACTCCAACAGACCCAGAAGCAGTCAGGAAAATGTCAACCTTAGAAAATCGGAAAGCGCAGACTGAGGAGCACGGCAGTCTCAGGAAGAAGAGAAGAGGCTTGCCAAGCAACACGCAGCTGTCCCAGAACATACTTCAGAATCCTGTGTGAAAGCAGGTTCTAGGATCTGTTCAGACTTACATAGCCATATCCAGCTGGGATCAGTACACTAGGATCTCAATGTGGCAAAGCCAGGGAAACCCAGAAGGAAAACAGACCGAGAGAACTAGAACACTATCTTGGAAACACTTACGTTATCAAGTCCGAAGCTCTGCAGATCGTGAACTGCAAGAGAAAAAACAGTTTAACAACATAGTTCAGACTGTGAAAACAAGCGTATCTATTTACCTTATTCTAGTTTGTAAGGGAGGTCCTCTTATTTTCATCGCAATCTAAAATGGCAAGAAAACCAACTGCATTTCTCTCTTAATCGCAGTCGGGCATGTGATAGATTAAACTGCTGAAATTCCCCCCCTGACACAGACGAGACACTGCCAGAGTGAAGGAAAGTAACTTTAATTTGGGGCTTAATTCAGATTAAGTATTTCAGTCCTCACCGAACATATTCTTAATCTAGGGTATAAACAAGATCCTGGGGCAAAGCAAGGAAAACTTCACTGGTGTCTGTGTCACCACCTGATACACGTAACTTCTCTAACTACTGTAAAACACAGAGGCACAACAGATCTAAACTAACAACTGAGCAGAGCACATGCCTTGGTATCACATGCAAGCGCCCTAGAAACGATGATCATCTCAGCAGCTCTCAGTGCTCTGCCCATCGGCCTCGTTACTGCTGCCCAGAGAACATGCAGGGAAAGGAAAAGTCTGTGTGGGGATGGCCTGAGCAGGGTCAGCAAACCATTGGTGGGGCCAAGACGACTGTCACCTGTGCTAGGATTTGGGGAATTTGGCCTGCCCTCTCTCTGCCCTCCCTGCATACAGCAGTATGATGATGCTGGCAGCACCACACACCCCCAGAAGGGATCTGGCAAAGATACAGGCAATGGGAAGCAATGGGTATCTTTTGGTTGGCTACTTACATGACTTCATGTGATGCCAGAAGCATCAGTCTCAGGATGAAAATATAATTTACAACTCAGTATCAGTATCATTCCTACACAATCATCTTAAAGTAGCCAGAGGCTGTGGTGCATTTTACCAGGTAAATTCACACGCTCAGGAAGCCGTACCTCACCTTTCACCCTCACAAAGAAAAAACAATTCAAAAATTGTGGGCTGTTATTTTAGGAGCTGATGGAGTCAAATCACCAAGTGCTGCTACATGATTAACAGAGATTAGGAATTCTGCTCCCTTAAAGGGTTTCTGATATACAGCCTAGCACACTATCGGCTGCAAAGCTAAAGAATTGATTGAAACTAGCCTCTCCTTTAGAACATTTACTTAACATGACTGTACTGCAAACTAATTTTTTTCCTATTAACATCTTTCAATAAAAGACCAGAAGCTTTACTTGTATTTATAGAAAACCCTTACTAAAGATATATACATGTAAAACAGAGAATGTACAGTTAGAAAAGTAAATGCCAAGCCTAAACTATACTTCTCCTAATGCTCTGATCTAGGGAGAGCACCTTGCATTTCAGAGTTAAAATGTTCAAGGCTCAGAAACTAAGGCTGCAGCCACTGGAATTAAGGAAATGGCTCTGCATTACAAAAAGCTCAGAGCTGCACTGGCTTCAGATATTCCTGTTACTATCTCTGACAAGCGTGCAGACTTATCACTGCCACTAGCACAGCAGCTTGTGTCCCTGTGCTGGCAACTGAATCAAAGAACTCATTTGGCTTTTTAAAAAGAAATTCCTACTAAAAATTTAGAAATAGATGTGAAATGGTGGACAGGAAAAGGAGAGAAGGGAGAAGTGGCCTTGGATTATGCTATGCTTTTTCTCTGAACCAGCAACACCCTGTTTCATGCTGCAGTATTACTTGCTCTTAAATCAAGAGTTAAGTGGCTTACCCATCAGAGAAGTGTCAAGTCCTGCTGCCTTCTGTACAGACCCCAAGAGGCTAACCTTCAGTTAATAAATAAAGTTCTACAGAGATCCTGGCTCTGGTAGATCTGCATTTAAGCTGGACTTACTGCTGAAGGAATAAAACAGTCTTTGTTCCCCCATCTTTCTGTCGATGGCTCATTCCTGTCCCACCCTCCTTCATGAGCCACATCAGAGAACATACCAGGCTGAAAGACCAGTATTGCTTTCTGTGAGGCTATTCCTCCAGCCAGGGCAGCTCCACAGTATGGTTAATCCCAGAGCTGCAGGAATGCCGTGCTGGTGCAGTGCAGCAACACGCAGGGAGGGAGAGGGATGCTCTTCCTGGCAGCTGCGCTCCTAGAACCCCAGGCAGGATTATGGTGTTTATCAGCTTCACCCCCTGGGGACTCCCGTTCGTTAGCACGTGAAGTGGGGTATGAGGCCCAGTAAGGCTGACAAATCCTACAGTCACAGCACAGCACCACATAAATCCAAGGGAGCACTTGAGAAAGACCAGTGATTAACTAACCTGTTAGACAGATTTACATTGTGCACGATGGATTTTAACAGTTATGGCTATCCACAGGGCTCAGCTGTGACCTCCACAGATAGAACACCCATTACTTAGCTTTTATAAAATTCCTCTCCAATAAATGATTTACAACTCTGCAAAAAAGTATGATTTATATGTTCAGTTTCTAGAAGTCTTCCACTACACCAGAGGTTTATTTATCTCTGATAACTGAGGATTACACTAAGCATGTGTACATACACTCTAGGTTGCAGATAAATGTTTAGCTAGCCATAGTTTGCTTAACACCACACTATTTAACCCGCTTAGAGAAGAAACAGAATGAAGAAACAGAACAGAGCATTTTAGGAGACTGTCAGCTAGGAACACAAACGCATTCCTTCCTTTCTGTAACTGCAGCTAAGTGCCTAGCTAGGTAAAATAGAGAGACATCTTAACATCTTAAGTTTGCCAAGACTATAACCTACTTTTCTTCACTGTTTTAGTAACACAGTTTTAAGAACTGCTGTCTCTTTTCAAAAATTCTCCTCATTTTGCATTTCTGACTTGAACAACCACAAGGCCTCCTTAGACTCTGAAATTCAGTTCTTTACCTGTAAAAATGTAGTTAATAGCAATTACAGCTACTCAGGACTATCAATAAACACATTAAGATTGCAAGAAACCCAAGACGCAGCTGCCCAAACACGTTGCTCCAATGCGAGTTAGGACACCAAATATTAAACTGTGGATGAACTTTCTGGAGGAAAGTATCTTGCGGGAGCACAGTGGCAGGAAGATGCATCGTGAAGAGGGGGCTGAGGCAGGGAACACCACACAAAACGTTGCGGTGAGAAGAGGGAGTGAGCAAAGCTGAGATCCAGAGCCTCCTGCCAGATGTTACTGAGTCAAAACATCACCTCTCAACCTGTAACCATGATGATTACCATGTAGTGGGAGGTGTCCCTTCCCATGGCAGGGGGGTTGGAACTAGATGATCTTTAAGGTCCTTTCTAACTTGAAGGTCCCTTCTGACTCTTTGATTCTACGTTACCCTTTAAAAAACCCAATGGTTTGCAAACCCTCAGAAGACCTCCTACTGAGTATTCTGGGATTAGCAGGCTTGGGGCATGAAGGCTCACGAGAAATTATCTGGCCTGTTGTACAAATGAAATTAAATGAGATTATTATCCTATTTGACTTCAAAAGGCAGAAGTCTCTCCAATGTGTCACCATGTCCCCCTCAATTACATTAGCTGCACAGAGCAACTAATAATCCACCAACACATTATCCCCAACACTGATATATTTAAATTGTTTAAGACAAAGATCCTCAGACTTTCCCATCTGATGACCTCGTTTACTACAGAAGAATGACCTTTTAGCTTTCAGGAAATCTCAAATCTCAACGTAGATCAACAGCTCCTCCCAAAGGAGGGGAGGCACAGCAAATAACAGAAATTACATTAGTTCTGTAGTAAACGGTTTTGGGGAAAAAAAACCCACAACAACAACAAAAAGTTACAGCAACACTTACTCTCAACAGCGTGCACTGCAAAAATGAGCAGAGTAGGAGAGAAAAGAGAAATATTCAGATCCTTAAAATGAAAAGATACAGAGATTCAGACAGAGCAGCATTTAAAACTCATACCAAAAAGGGGAAGAATAACAGCTGGTGTGCTGTGTGTGCTCTCTAGACCATGTAAAATGACTCCGTAGGTAGCCAAAGAACTGATATATATGGACAAGCCATCATTTCAAGAGTAACAGGAAACAAAAATGCAGGAATTAATCACTAAAAGGAAAAGTACAGTGGGATGTCCATGTATGTTAAGTGAGCTCTACAGCAGCATGGCAGGTAACAATGCTGGTTACATTTAGATTCTTCTTCAGTCTTAAGGTAACAGAAAGGTCATTTTAGGAGCAACCAAAGCTACCCAGAAATGCACTCAAGGCTTACGTTCACAACATATTTACATTCAAAGCTGGATAACAAGTTTGTGATATTAATCAGTCCTGTGCTTCCATCATCACATCTGATGCACAGAAAAGGTAGCAAACCATGAGGTCATTTTTGTTCATTCTGTTGCAAGATCCCAACAAAGGTGAATACCTGGAAGGATGGTGGGGAGGGGAAATGTTTGGATGGCATCTCTCAAAGGAGACTAAGTAATCTCCTTTTTTGTTTGTTTCAAAAGACTATTCACATATATTCAACAATCTGCATTACTAACCAATAACTGTCACAGACTCACACCTCCCAGAGGTGGGCCTTTGAAGCCTTCACACAGCACTTTTGATCCACTTTGTCAAATGTGACATCCCTGACGGTGCTTCGACAACAGCGTGGTTTTTCAGTATGGAGAAGGTATGGAAGGTACGGAGAAGCTGACAAATGTCATGCATTCCCACAACCAGTACAACTTGAGCTCTGCCAGATTACAGCCCAGTGACAAATGGAAATGTCACTTTTGTGGTCTCCAAAACAGCCTTCATATAACTTGAAAACAGTTTGTCCCTCTGCACAGAAACGGCTAAGACTTCGCAGCACCAAGACAACTAAACTGTCAAAGGAGTTTACCAGCGTAAAAAGAAAAGTCCTTAGCAATGCTCGGGATGAAGTAAGAATCTCACCCTTCAATATTCAGTTTGGGGATGAAAATGGCTAATTCCACAGCAGATACTACTTTGGGACACAAGTTAGAATGAGCTCACACAAACACAAAGGAGCACTATACAGGTGATCAACCACAGGATTTGGATCTCCTCCACACCAAAAGTGTCCTTGACTGATGCAGATTGAGTCTCACATTGTTTTTTTTCAAGAATGTTGACAGGCAAGAGAAGATGAGGAACTGGTACCTGTACAAGGCCTGTGCAATACTAACAGTCCCACAACTAGTAGGACTCCAGTAAAAGAAACGAATTAGTGTCACTTGCTTTTGGTTGTCAATTGGAAGATGCCAGGGACCTAACCAATGACAACCAGTCTTCAATCAAAGACTGTATGTCCTTTTGCTATTCAGCATTCAAAACATTAAAAAGTATGTAAAATGAGAGGGTATTAGGGGTCATCCATGGCAAGGATACCTTCAAAGAGATTCTGTCTGTCAAACAAGTATCTAGTAGAAAAGGGAATAAACTCTCCCTTAAGTACACAGGCAGAACATTAGTGAAGACGTTCAACTGACCAGTGAATTTGTGTTCTTGGAGAGCTAGCAAAACATTCCTAGGCAAAGCTCAGTGACTCTGAGTAAGCAACTCCTTTTCCAAAACCATCATCATGTCAAATTGCTGCTTACTTGGGTTTGCACCTTCCACAACAATCACAAAAAATGCAGAGGGAAACAAATGATAATCACAAAAATAGCACCTTCAAAGACAACTTTGTTCTTCCAGTTTACACCCACCATGTAGGGTGTAAAAACCCCCAAAATTCAGACCACACAGAGAACTGCTTCATCCACAGAAACCGATGTCCTTGAGAGTGTGTCTTTAGGACAGAGAATGTCCTAGATGTTGTCATCAGCATCAGCTTCTTTTCCAGAGAATTGAAGGAATCTAGTGATATATTTTAAGGAATCCTGAAAAGCTCTCTGGCTGTCAATAAAGCACAATGGGCAAAGACTTCCCTGAAAAACAGCGATGATGACACCTCAGCAACAGAATGGTCTAACGATAAACTAAAGGATAAATGAGAAGCCTCAGCTTCCCCTTGACTAGAAGAAATATGGCAAGGAAGAAGGGAGTGATATGACTATCATCTCTCTCCTGACAACCTGTCATTAAGGTTTGTTTCCCACATGTTGGAAACTTGCTGCCAACCACTGCAGCTGAAGCAGGAGGTGGCTGCTGCATAGACAGAAATAGCAGCAGCTCCTGAAGCACAACCCTCAGGAGGTTAAAAAGCTAGATCATTCAATCATTCCTCTTTTCTCTGAGGCAAGAAGGACAGAAAGGTGTGAACTGCTGCAAGGAAAATACAATATCCAGAATCACAAACAGGTACAGCTGGTTCTGGAGGCTGTCCTTACAGGGGCACAAGTGAAAGAGAGAACTTCACCACAACCTGCAGCACCCTGCACACACTGAACCCAAAATCTCAGTTTAGGATTCAAAGCCTGTGGAGCAAACACCAGTGAAGCAAGCCCAATCTCAGTTAGTACCACATGAATAACCAGGGCTTGAGGCTGTGCTGCTTGGAACCAAAGACTGTAAATATCAGTAGTGTTTGACTCTGGTTTTCCCTTGCTGCAGAAGAGCTGGTACTACTAGTTTTAGTGCCAGAAAGTCTGCTTGGAAGTGCTTCAGTCCTCCTCACGACCTCCTTCAGTCCTCCTCCTAATGACCTGGGATTTCTCAGTGCAACCAGACCACAGATGAGCTGAGGAACAAGACAAGACCATTTACAGCTAGTGTGCCATTCAGGAGTGGGGGTCTTTGACACTGAAGATAGAGCATCACCGTACAGGCTTAAAGCGACCAGTTTTCAATGCTTTCAATAACTTGGGATGAAAATCAGTATCACTGCTTGCTTCAAAACCAAATTCACAGATCTTCAGCTCAAATTCTCTGGGAACACAGCATGTAAAGGATAGACAGACATAGCACCTGTCCAAGAAGCTCAAGCAGTATATTTACCAAAAGGTAATTGACCTTTATAGATGGTAAAGGCATAAGATCAGCCACGTGAATTCTCCTAGAGAGAACAATTTCAATGACCTGAGATGAAGAATGAATAGCAACACACACTAAAAGATCTGGTAATGCAGAAAACTAAGATAAAATATGAACAAAGTCTATGCTGCAGAAATACCTCTAGGAATGAAGTGCTCAGCCTCCAATGGTCAGCTGAGAAGAACACGGCATCTCCTTACTCATGAACCAGCCATGAGGGAAAGCACAGTATCAGTCTGTCTTTTATTGATACAGCAGGGGTCAAACTTTATCAATTCTTGAATCTTCCAGTTAGGTATATTGGAAATGTGAATATGGATGGATAAAAATTGCATCAACCCAGCAGAGTTGGATCTCTCTTTTCAGCTATCTAAAGACAGAAATACACCCTCCCTCAATTTCCAAATTACACTTCTTTCAGGGCCTGGGGATTATGAGAAACCAAAAGGAATGCAAAGTTGGTGTAAAGACTGTGCAGAACAATACATAAATATGGAATCAATATCAGAAGAACATGAGACCAAAGGTTACGTACAAGCATAGGAAAACATCCACGCAAACAACAAGGTAAGTGAAATCAGCTCACCTGGACTTAACATTCATGCAGGCAGAAACAAAACAGACAAAAAAACTTTTTTCTTACAAATAGACAAGCTCCTCCCCCCGAAATGTTTTTCAGCATTTCCAGTGTTTCTAGTTCCTTCAGACACATGAATATTGTATAAAGATAAGAAGGTGAACTTTGGGGGGGGGAAAAAAAAAAAGATTATCAGGAGAACACTGGACATCTTTGGGTCATAAAGATTACATGGTAAAAAGATATTTAAGAAATAAGTTTGGGGTCACATAAGATTTGGGTAATAAATTTTCTGAGAAAGTTTGAGATGTTGGGGACTTGATTTTTTTATAAAAAACCCTCAGGACATTTAGAATGCCAAACACAAGTGAAATATGGTTTGAATCTGTTTCAGCAGATGTTACCCTATGATGAAATATATCACTTGCATCTCTTAAGAGCATGAAATTCATAGGCTGCCTACTTCAAAACTTTGATCCCTGTTACTCAATATTCACACCTGCATTAAAAAACACATACATACAATATTATCAATAACTCAAAATCGCCAAATGTGATTATTACTAATAAAACCCGATATCCCATAAATGCTTAGGAAGGGTGGCTTTCATAAGGCTTACCCACTTGTGCAGTATTTTAAAATGAAAAAAATTGGAGAGCAATTTCTTTAGTGGTTACTACTCATTAGCATTCTCCTGATTAGGAATGTAACCATATTTAGGCTGTTGTATTTAGCTAATGTTAAAAAAATCAACCTTCTTTCCTCGTCTAAAAAAGGACCTCTGATCTTCTGTGTCTCAATGGAAGGATTTCTGCCAAACCAAAGACAAAAGATCAAGGTTCACAGATGTAAGAAGTGGGATGAACGCCTCTGGGCAAGGCCGCTCCTTGCCTTTTACTGATATTTCTCTCACATGCAGCTGAACAAACAATCCCTGAAAAATTACTTCTTCTGGGTCACATGTATCCTAGGGTAGCTACTTAAACAAAATAAAAGGACATCAAGAATGAGCTACACTCAATTAAAGCTAACATAATGAAACGGAAATAAAATTGCACCTTATTCAGTGCTGGTTCTGGTTTGCACGTGCGTTAGCCCTGTGTCTCCTCTTACTTCTTAATCTACTTCATGAAAAAAGCAATTTCAACTTGCTTTTACCCAGGACAGAAAATACAATTTTGAAGATATTAACACCAAGCACATGACAGAAGTTCAGAATCTCAGATCAGGATTACACTTATGGTCAGATTTACTACGTGCTTCTGAAGAGGACCCTTCACACTGTCAGGGAGATGCCTGTGCAAATTCCCTAGCTGGAGGTTGATTGAAAAACAGTAACCCTCAGGAAAAGGGCAGAGTAACAGCAGAAGAAACAAAAAGCTGGTGTGGTACCCTCAGTATTTGAATAGCACCAAAAAATAAAAGTATGGACTCTGGTCTACCCATTAGCTATACAAATGTGGTGTCACTACTCTGACACCAGGCAAGGTGAGCACTGCAAAGGAACAAACTTTCCATAGAAGTGACATTGCTGTTCACCCCCCTGTTCTCTACTGATTCAAACTGGTAGGGAATAGAAGGCAGTAGCAAAAATACTGTCAGTCATCACAGTTTTGTATCAAATAGATCCAGTAAAATCATTATTTTGATTGGATTGTTAATGTGGTTTTTGAAGATAACAGTTTGGAATATTCAGGCTTCTCTTAGACATTCAAGTTCATCCTGCATGAGATTCTGTTAAGTGTATTAATAGGACTGAGCATTAATGTAACGTTTGTAAGTTCTTGTGTGGAAATGAGATACTTCCAGGGAACTCTGGAAATATCTCATAGAGCTCTGTCCTCTGACTAATACTAGTCAAGTTCTTTACCTGCAATTAAAGGGGAAAAATATTCCTTCTTTCTGCAAACAAAAAAACCCCAAACAAAACCAAAAAAGGATTACGAAGAAAGGTTGTACTGAGGCAGAAAACAGACTCAGCTTCATGTACAAGAAACAGACCAGGCTATGAACTGCCTATTTTCCTGGGGGTCGGGGAAAACACTCCTTGGTTGTTAGTTTGTGCCATGAAAACATTACCCAGGAAAAGGTTGGGAAATGAGAAATCACATTATGAATACCTAGAAAAGCAAGAGAGAACATAAGGAAGAAAATCATTATGCCACTGCCTAGACCTTAATCCTAGGTGAAGCCTGGTACCTCCAGACAGAGATGAACTGAAAGAGGTTCAGAGAAACCCATCAAGGAAGCTCAGAGGTAGAACAGCTTCCACAAAGGACCATCTGCGTAAGCTGAGATTCTTCAGCCTGGGAAAGACATGGCCTGTAGGATGGCACAGGAAAGGTCTGTGAGATCCTGAGAGGCAGGGAGAGAGCGGGCAGCGACTGCTCCCTCTTTTCCAGCAGAGGAGCAAAGGCCATCAGATACAGGGAGCGGGATCAAGCAAGCGAGGGGAAGCGTTTTTTCTCAGAGCAGAGCAGAGCAGACCTGCTGAACACCTTGCAGTAGGGTGTTGGAAACGCAAAATGTTTACATGGGTTCATGGTGAAATGGGAAAAAGTACCTGAAAGAGAGCGACTGAGGAATCTCAACAGACTGTAACAGACTCAGGAGATCCCAAGAGGTGAGAACAGCTGCACATAGAGAAAAGTGTTAGGGGTCTTTTTTCCTCATTATTTAATGTGACAGAATTCCCAGAAAGTGGAAAGTTTGTCTGCCTGTCATCCTACTCCTTTTCACTGTCCACAAAACACCAATATTCCTAACTCTGCCTCCAAAAGGTTTGCAGTAATGACTTGGTCCTTTCTGGTTTTCACCTGTGCTTTCCCACTGAATCGTAAATTCAGTTGTGAAAGGCTTCTGGGACGCATGCAATTAGAGAGCTATCCTGGCCTCACCCTCTCCTCTGTGTAGACAAAGTCCTCGCTCTCGGGACAGCCCGCGCGCATTCCTGCCGGTCACAGAGAATAGAGGTAACGCAGAGATACTTCTTGATAGCTCAGATACACAAGCTGTAAACACCGGTTATAGGTAAAGCTGCTGTTGTTATGCTAGTTTAAGCACACAAAGCAAGTTCTGCAGAAAGAAGTGAAACATTATTAACAACAATTAATATGTGGGGGGAAAAAAGACTTTTGTTTTGGGTTTTTTTTTCTTCACAAGAGCACTTCTTCATCTGTAGAAACTGCGCTCAAAAGCTTGTTTTTCTCTAAATACACCAGTTGCTCTCACAAAGCACATTCACTTTCTCCTCCGAGCTTTACCTCGGTGGTATAGGTTAAACTGGAGGGAGTTATATGGAAGGGAAAAATGAGGCTGAAATTATAGCTTTGTGAAACCTTTACTACAGATTTCATGCTTCAAAAATTTGATCAAGGGAACTGTAAACATTCCATTAAACCACAAATATTTTTAAACAAGTTCCTGTTAAAAATACAAGGGAGGGTCTGAAGGAGCAAAGTCCCTCCCACTGTAAGAGATCACGTTGGAGACCACCTGAGGAACCTGAACATACCTAAGTCTATGGAACCTGAGAAGATACATCCCAGAGTCCCAAGGGAACTGACTGATGTAGTCGCCTCACCTCTGCGCCTGGAAAGATCATGTAACAGATGCTGCTAGAAGCTATGTTAAGGCACATGGAGGACAGGGAGGCGATTCAAGACAGCCAGCATGGCTCCACCAAATCTTCAGGCAAATCTTGCCTGGCCAACCTAGTGGACCTCTATGATGGAGTGACTACATCAGTGGACAAGGTAAGAGCCACTGATGTCATCTGTCGGGACTTCTGTAAGGTCTTTGACATGGTCCCCCACAACATCCTTCTCTCTAAATTGGAGAGATATGGATTTGATGGGTGAACTGTTTGGCGGATGAGGAATCGGCTAGATGGTCAAATCCAGAAGGTAGAGGTCAATGGCTCAATGACCGGATGGAGATCAATGACAAGTGGTGTCCCTCAGCAGGACAGTTTAATATCTTCATCAATGACATCGTCGGTGACATCAAGTGCACCTTCAGCAAGTTTGTGGATGACACCAAACTCAGTGGTGCAGTTGACATGCCTGAGGGATGGGATGCCATCCAGAGGGACCTGGAGAAGAAGCAGGCCCATGTAAACCCCATGAGGTTCAACAAGGCCAAGTGCAACATCCTGCATCTTGGTCAGGGCAATTCCAAGCACAAATCCATGCTGGGCAGAGAATGGATTGAGAAAGTCCTGAGGAGAAGGACTTGGGGGTGTTGGTGGATGAAAAGCTCAACATGAGCCAGCAACACGTGCTCACAGATCAGAAGGCAAACTGTATCTTGGACTGCATACCCAGCAGCGTGGCCAGCGAGGCGAGATTTTGCCTCTCTGCCCCACTCTGGGTAGACCACCCTGCAGTGCTGCTTCCAGCTCTGGGGCCACCAACAACAGAAAGACATGGACCTGTTGGAGCAGGGCCAGCGGAAGGCCACAGATGCTGCAAGGGCTGAAGCCCCTCTGCTGTGAGGACAGGCTGAGAGAGTTGGGGGGGGTTCAGCCTGGAGAAGAGAAGGCTCCAGGGAGACCTTGTAACAGTCTTTCAGTATTTAAAGGGGGCCTATGAGAAAGATGGGGACAGATATTTGAATAGGGCCTGTAGTGACTGAAGAAGGGGTAATGGTTTTAAACTCAAAGAGGGTAGATTCAGGCTAGATAGAAAGAACTTTTTTACCATGAGAGTGGTGAAACACTGGCCCAGGTTGCCCAGAGAGGTGGTGGCTGCCCCATCCCTGGAAACATTCCAGACCAGACTGGACAGGGCTCTGAGCGACCCGGTCTAGTTGGAGATGTCCCTGCTTATGGCAGCGGGGTTGGACCAGCTGGCCTTTAAAGGTCCCTTACAACCCAAACCATTCTATGATTCTATGAACAACCACTATCATTCCGGCTGCTCTGTGTGTGTGTGTGTGTATATATATATACACACACTTAAGGAAGTCCTTTACAACTTAAATTTTACTCTAAAGTTCTGAATTGCTTTAAAATTCTCCTGAGGTATTCTCCAAAATATCCCTTCCAGAGATAATGATCTTCAGGTCCTGAACTGAACACCTTACTTGAGGCTATTTTACAGCAGAGCAGCAAGGTTTTGTGGAATGAGCAAGATGGAGGAGAACGTTTCTGGGCAGTCTCTCAAAGTTCTTCCACACTCATGTGTCAGCCCCTCCAGAAACCACTTTTCTATTTGTTTATGATGGTTCTAAACCTCTGTAACAAAACTTCTCAATGTCTTCCCCATTGTAGTGCTGTTGTTATTATGGATACAATGCAAAGATACTAAAAGAAAATTATCAGATACACTTGGAAGCTAAAGGTCACAATAAGAAGGAAAAGAAAATACTTTACCATGTACATGAGACTGTTGGAAACTTTTTCCTGGTGCAAAGTGGAAATTTCCAGCTACCTGCAGGAGACAGTATTCTTTCATTAAAAGGTCTGAATCTATATAAACAAAGCAGTTGTATTGGTGTTGGATCTTTAATTTTTTGTTTAAACAAGATATATACCAAGCAACTGATTTTCATAGGTGATAATATCAGCAGATACTGTCCTATCAGAAAAAAGAATTTCCCCTCTTCCTCACAGGTAGTCATGTGGAAAGCCATAATTACACACTGATGTTGATAATAACTGTTCTATGTAGATTATTTTAGCAGACATAAAAATGTGAAGAAGGAATTAAGCTACTGGGAGGGAAGTGACTGCTGCTGCATAAAACACAAAGGGTATCACAGAAAATGAGTGGATAAAGTAACTGAGAGGGAGAGTGAGCAGGGTAAAAAACCTTAATACAATAAACAACAGTGATCTTATGTATGCACCCATGAAAATAAGCTGCATGCAAAAATAAAGGACTATACCTACAAAAAACCCAATAACCCCAAGCCCTCCAAAACCCCGCCAAAGACAAAAGGTTGTTAAAATTTCATCCTGGAATCTGAAAGGGATCTGACATTAGATGGCAGTCCTCACTGACACTTACTAGCAATCCTACACACTCTCCCCTGGAAGATCATGATGTCCCAGGCTCATGGGCTAATTACAACTTTGATGTCAGTGCAAACCTACTGCTTATGTTAACTGAAGATGTGATGAGAAAAGAGATAAGCAAAATTCCAAGTGTGTAACAACGGCCTCCAGAAATTCCCCCAGTGACACCCACCACTGGACCCTTGTTACCTCCAGCATTCCCCTTTGAATCTTTCCTGCTCATCACACTTTGTGATGGAGGGTGCTGTAACGATTCAGTAGCTGTGATGATGCTCAAACCACAATAACTGGCTTTGTGAGTAAAAGATTTACTTTCCAGAAATAACGAATGTGGTCTCCAAGAAGAGTTCACAAAGGTGTAAAAAAAATACAATTTGAGTTAAAGAAAAAAAAAAATAGCCTGGGTCTGACATCTAGAACATACTTGGGTAGGTAACCTGCATGTCCAAGTACTCTGGGTTTGGTAACTTGCCAAATGACAGGGTAATTACATAGTTATCTGGTATATCTCATGCTACATTTTCATACATCAGTTGCAAAAACCACCTCTCTAATTTTCAGCTTTGACTACCAACTCCAATAGTCTTGCTTCCACTGCTTTTTTAAATAAGATAACATTTCAGTCCCTCCAGCACCTCTGATGGCAAGTTGTTAGTTTCTGGTATCTCCAGCATCCTCTGGTGGTCTCTGCTTTAAGACTAGAAGGGCAGATGGGACAATCGCACCTCAAAGCAGCTGCCTCTCCTTCTCCAGAAACCTCAGCACAAAGACTCCCTATCAGTCGGTAGGAAAAGCTAACCATGATGCAGCAGGTTCACAGCAAAATCTAACCCATCTCTCACCTTGTTGACCTCCAGGAAACCATACACTTGGCAGCCCTCATTCTTCTGTTCTTGCATTTTCTGGCTAAACCCTTCCCTTTTGCACTGCTCTATGGTATCTGGATTCTTGAAGGCCCAGCCTCGCCGCCTGTATGCTTCTCTGACATCGTCGCAAGTATTACAACACCTGCAAAAGCACAAGCACCATCTTACCATCTTCATCGCTAGGAAGAGATGCCCCAGCTCAGGACTCGAATCCTTGGTGGATTTTTCTTCAATAAAGCAAACATCAGGGACTGGACCCTGAAAGCTGGCCTAATGCTCCTGAAGAAGCTCAAGCTTCCTGATGTACTTTTTCAGATTTTGGCATAAGGATACAAGCTGTTTGAATGCAGTGCTCGAGCCTGAGTAGGTCTTCACCTGTCCATTTAAGCAGCCAAGACACTCCTTGGCCAAAAAAGTTTGCTACAAAAATGACATCAGTGTCCCACAGTTCTGAGTAGTTTGGAAACTCCCTGGATGAACAAAGCATCTGCCTGTTTCTATTCCTCCTTTTCTCTGGTTTTAGGCCAAGACTGTCAAAATGGGAAGGAGGGTTAATGGCAAACTTTCTTCGTTACTTTTCTACCTCTGGAAGATCTCAGTCACTGGAAAAAATGTTTTTCTTTCTTGGTTCCATGTTTAGCTGGACCAAAGAAAAACTTCCCTCAAGATGGAAACATCTCTGGGGAAGGACCCAACTTGACACATGGGACAACCAATATACTACAGAGAGGGTAATAGCAAAGAACAGTCCAGAACCCATGGACTACCATGGATCTATTCTTATAGGAATTTGCAGGTAGGAGGAAATGAGAAACACCAAATTAGAACTGTTGTTTGTGCAAGTGCTAAATGTCTGGTCTTCCCTCCTGCAAGGACACAAAGCCTGGAGAAGTGAGAAGGCAAAGCCATAACCAGGTCTTATTCCAAGACAGCTCACATAATGGTGAAATAATTTACACAGCTCCCCTTTGGACACCAAATAACCCCAGAAAACATTCCATTTGCTGAGATACAACCTTTATGCTACTGCAAAGGTAGTGCAATTTGCACTGCCCTTAAACAGGTGTGTATGCACCCTAACTCTTCACATTCTGAACAACCACAGGTGTACCAAAACCATACCAGTTCTCAGCATTCTCTGAACACATGCCCAGGAGGATTTCATTGCACAGACCTTCACAGACATTTGGAAAAAAAAAATATGCATGCAACATAACTGTATAATTTGAGTGTTAAGATACAAAAAGGTGTAAAGGTTACCGAATGTCCTCTGACTCTGCCCCGTAACAGCTCTCGCAGCGATCGGCATCCAAAGAATTTGGATCAAACACTTTTTCTTCTTCCTTCCCCAGCTCTAAGACAAAAGAGGATTCAAAGTGATGAGGCATGTCTAGAAATGCTATCTTGTACTCTTGGTTTGTTCTATACACGAACACAATGATTTTGTCAGAAGCTGCACAGCCTGCATGCAAAGCCCACCTGAAAAGGTACGCATAGAGCCTGCTGAGGTGTGAAGCAAGAATAGCATTTGTCATTTCAACAACATCCTCCACAGAAAGAACTGGCTCTCTGTAAGCCTTGCTGTAGCACTATCAGATGCTACTTCCATAAAGGCTTTGTTAAAACATAGACCAAATCAGTACGTTGGAACAGATGCAGGACCTGTTACACTGACAATATTTTAAATGGCAATCAACTGTAGTCAACAGTGCACAACACGTCACCCTGCTCCAAGACACGCAGGGAACACAGTTATATATTGCAGTTAAACAAGATCAGAGTGGGAGTCTCACGAGTGGAAAACTGACACTCAGTCGTCCAGGATGACAACGCTGACAAGGCACACGTTAACCACTGCTCACCAGAAACCTCCAAGGAATATCTATCTACCTTCTTCGTGACTTAAAAATTCTGCCAGTATCTGTGCCATGCCCACAGTATGGCTGGGACACAAACTCATGGAGTTTTATGTTCTTATGTGTAGAAGCCTGAAGAGGGACTTGTAACAGAGGAGATGAGAGCTGGTGACAGCTGAAACCCACCAAAGGGATGGAGATGCCTACAGAAAACTCTCAAACAGGACTTCCATCCCGTCAAGAACCAAAACAAATACCAAAGGTCTGCAAATTTTGGAGCTAGGAATAAGTGACCCAAGGAATTTTGCATCTACGATTTTCAAAAATATTGGCTCTTATTATAAGAGGCCCCCTTAAAATCAGGCTGTTTGATCTCATAAATCCTGAAGGACAGCACCAAGCCTGCTGGGTTACAAAAGCCCTCTTAGGCTCACTACCTAGGCGCTGCTGCACTACCCTTTATAAGCCTTGAGAAGGTGGTTCCTTGGATAACTAATGCTGGAGAAGGTGATAAGGTACATAATCAGACACTGCTGAAGGGATAAAACATTATAAGGAATCCAATCATTTATTGTCATTCAATAAAAATGAGTAAGATGAGATCCAATGCAACCTACCATAGAAATCATTAAGCTGTTAACTATTTTCAGGTAACTATGATTAGAAAAAGCCTTCAGACACTACTCCATAAAATTTGGGTATGCTTTACTAAATTTCATAGAATCACAGAATGGTAGAGGTTGGCAGGGACCTTAAAGACCATCTAGTTCCAACCCCCTGCCATGGCCATCTCCAATCAGACCAGGTTGCTCAAAGCCCTGTCCAACCTGGCCTTAAACACCTCCAGAGACGGGGCCTTGATTTAAGGTCAATACTGCTATAGCTGCCATTTAAATAATAGACTGAATGTCAGTGTTACTAATGGAAACCGAGACTTGGAGTTTAATGAAGATGGGTTTATACTCCTGATTTCACTTGCAACATGGGTGATGGAAACCAAGCTAGCTGTATGCTTTTTCCAGACAGCAGAAGAAACTGCTGTTTGCATGTAATGCATCTGATATCTTTAAAAATGTCTCTTCCAGATGAGACAGTTTGCTCCCTGCAAGTTTCTTTTGCAGGGGACTATATAAGGAATCAGAGAAACCAGTTCAGAGAGAGTAATCCCAATGGAGGTTGGCAATACAATTAAGGCAGGAGGCCTACATGTGTTAACAGAGAATTAGATACACAAAAGCTGGTTTTGTCCCTGGACATTAAATTTGTAATGCCACAACCTCTGAATGCAGAAAGGCTGCTAAGTGACACAGCAGTAAGGATGTTTAGTTTAGCCTTTCAATGTCAAGAAAACTTGAGTGATACAAATCAAGAAATTTAGTTCATGCTAATACACAGAATTACACTATTGCCCACAAAAGGTAATAAGGAGCTCATGTTTTGGAAAGGAAAAGTCAGGACAGTACTCCTGTCAGACTGCAACACTGCCAGAATAGTTTCTGGTTTTTATTGAAGTAAAGCAATGAGTCATAACGTGTAAAAAAATGTAGAGGAGAGGTTTATGTAGCCAAGAACCACTTACTACAACTTGTAATTGGTAAGTCAACTAAAATATATTTATCAGGTGCGCATTAACACTCACAAAGTACATGTACTAAGGTGCAAGTTTAGGCTTAAGGGTTGAGCCACTGGAGCCTTTCCTGGAGAGAGGCTCTTTTCTCTAACCAGGTTGTCACATTTGTCAGCCCACTGTGATGTAAAGATACAAACAAAGCCAAGTTTTGCCAGACCAGCTGCTTGATTTCTAGTTGTTAAAGACCATTAACTCTGCAGCTTTATTCCTGAAATGCACCTGTGAGTCCCTGTCATAATGTCAGAGGGACTAGGCAAAGATTTGCCTCACAAAAATAGAAAGCATAACAGAAGTTTGTCTGATCTGCCAGGTTAATGATTTGGGTGCTATAAACTCTTCAAGAGTTTAAGGTATTTAAATGCTCTTCAGCTGTCACTTGCTCCTGTGAATCTCAAAACGGGCATGCAGTGATGGAAAGGCTATGAAAGCATCCATCCAAGAAAGGCAGAAGAGCATCTTACCATGTCTCTCGGCCTCTGGAGTCACACGATTGCCAGCTTTATCCAAACGCTGCTTGAACAGATTGTGCTCTACATCCAGCTGCTGCTCTCCTGCTACATCCATGGCATCAATGCTCAAATCTGAAACCAGCAAGCAAGGAAAGTGGTCTGTAAACACACATTTGTTAAGCCTGTGACAGGCTGGAAGCATTCAACCCACGAAAACACAGAATCTTTCAGCCAGGGTGACAACAATGTGCCAAACCAGAAGAATGTGCACAGTTGGGCCCAAGTGATGTACAGGGAATAAAACACACATTGCAGCAGCCTAAATGACCTCTCCAAATAGAGGGTTGGGTTTGGTGTGCAAGGAGGACTCTTTCCAGCTACCACAGAAAGCATTATCCTGAAAGGTAAGTACACTTTAGGCAAAACCCTTAAAGCCCATACTCATTTTCAGGAGTTGAGCTTAAAATAGGCAGAAAGCTGCCCCCTTCCCCTTCAGCATCAGCACGTTTCCTTGTGATCCCTTTTCACAAAGATGACTGAGAAGGTTTGTTGTCTCTGGTGTCGAAGCACCATGATGCTGCCTATGTGCTGACTGACAGTGTCTCAGCGTCTTTCTGGCCTCCCCAAGCCCTTTTAAGTGTGAGGAAGGCAAAGACCAATAACATCTTGGGTGGCCCGAAGGAGGTCAGACTCACTACACCAGGAGCCCAGTGCATTACCCCAAGGAATGACTACAACAGAACAAGAGGCGGGGAAGATTAGTGGACAGTCAGGTGCCATGCACAGCAGTAATACCCAGTATGATTTGCACAATTTTCGATCATTTCCTCCTGCAACTTTATTTTGAATTTAGTCAAAAGGTAATCAGACTATTAATGTTTTTTCTGATTTTAAAAATTGTGCAGTCACAGAATTTTCTAGGTTGGAAGGGACTTTTAAGATAATCTAATTCAACCATCAACCTAACTCTGATAAAAAACCATCACTAAACCATGTCTCTAAGCACTATGTCAACCCGCCTTTTAAATACCTCCAGGGATGATGCCTTCCCTGGGCAGCCCATTCCAAGGCTTAAGAACCATTTCCATGTAAAAATTGTTCCTAATCTCCAATCTGAACCTCCCCTGGCGCAATTTGAGGCTGTTCCCTCTTGTCCTATCACCTGTTCCTTGGGAGAAGAGACCGACCCCCCCCCCCGGCTACACCCTCCTTTCAGGGAGTTGGAGAGAGCGATAAGGTCTCCCCTCAGCCTCCTTTTCTCCAGGCTGAACACCCCCAGCTCCCTCAGCCACTCCTCATAAGACTTACTCTCCAGACCCCTCACCAGCTCCGTTGCCCTTCTCTGGACACACTCCAGCACCTCAATGTCTTTTTTGTGGTGAGGGGCCCAAAACTGGACACAGCCCTCGAGGTGGGGCCTCCCCAGTGCCCAGTACAGGGGGACAGTCACCTCTCGGGTCCTACTCCCCACGCTGTTCCTGACACAGGCCAGGATGCTGTTGGCCTTCTTGGCCACCTGGGCACACTGCTGGCTCATGTTCAGCCGACAGTCGACCAACACCCCCAGGTCCTTTTCTGCCAGGCAGCTCCAGCCACTCTGCCCCAGCCTGTAGCGCTGCAGGGGGTTGGTGTGACCCAAGGGCAGGACCCAGCACCATATGGCATTACATTCAGAATTTAAGTACAAAAATCACACAAAAGCTATACCTCGCCAATTAACTTCCAAAGGAGACTCTAAAGCTTTTCAACAACAGTACAGTCAAATCTGGAGCCCCAAGTGAACTCTGCGCCAGCTTTTTCGGTATTGCCACACTCTCTGACAAAGTACAACACCACGCATAAGTGTAAATGGGTTTGTATACCTTGTCCTCATTTATAATCTAGCAAAATAATACTGCCTGGCTGGAAGTGCTGCTTTAAACACCCAGCAGACCTGGCTGGAATCACCGTGTAACCCCACGGCATCACCAATTCCTCCGTCTGTCCAGCAGGACACGTCTCAGAAGCACCAGGCACACCACTGAGGCTCTCAGACTCTCAGCAAGTGTGAAAATTATCCCCAATAGTCAGAACTCTGACTCACAAGCACAAGGCATATGTGGAAAAATAACATCCAGATTGATCTTCAGTTTATCTCCCCTTGATTTGTCAACATATAGTTCCGGATGAACCTAGAAACAAAGCAAAAAAGAGTCCAGTTTCACTTGGAAGTAAACCCAAAGGCCTCTCTCCCTCCACTGCTCTGGCTCAACCGACCATTTTGAAGACGGGGGTTTGCCAGACACCCCAGCCGCTGCCTCCCACACCACCCTCAGCACCCGCCCTCGGGGAGGCTTCTGAAAAAAAGGCCGGGATTCGGGAGTCTTATACCTGGGGGTGGAAAGGGGGGTTCCCTTGGCGCCCGCTCTCTTTGCTGTGCGT
>JAHREE010135197.1:0-15216 GCA_033628505.1 Tringa tobata | reverse complement strand
GCAGACCCAGGTGCCGAGCTGCCCATACGGAGTCTCGTGCAACTGGAAGAGGATTTATGCTCCGTCCATATAAATTGCATCTCTCCGCCAAGAGTGTGATGAATGTACCCTACAAAGCTCCCTCGGGCCCCATGACCCTTCCGCCTCCCTGCCCTCCACCATCTCGGTTCTCAGCTACCTCGGGGCAGCTGGATTTGTGATTACCTCCTCCCACACCCCATCAATCTCGGGCTCCCTTTTACAGGTGTAGGGAGAGGTGTCTTTCCGTAACGACGCCGCTGTAAAACAGGGAGCCTGAAGCACAGCCTTGTTGGGAAAGAGCTCGCCAGCGGCTAGCGGGGCTGTGACGGGAGACCTGATGACCAAGCTGAGAGAAGAAACACAACCCAGCCATATGGGGCTGGGGATGACAAACCCCGTCAGGCGTAGACGGGAAGAGGAAAAATTCATCCGCAATTTCTGCCGCAGCAGCTGAGACCCGAGAGTGGCCTTTTAACTGGATTTTACACCAATTCTCTGTGATGCATTGTGAGGAGAGAGGCAGGCGCAGAAGGGCCTTGGCTCAGCCCCGGGGGCAATTGTGGAGGAAAATGCAATTACATCTGGCTGCTGAACTTGCCCTTGCCTTCCCCTGGCTGTGTACGTTGTGCTCTCGCCTGGGAAAACTCATATGCAAAAGAAAGAAATTGGAATAAATGGTCTTGCCATCGCCATCAGTGACCCTGTGCCCCTGCTCCCCATTCCCTGAAAACATTTTCACGCCATCCCAAGCATGGTATGATTGCAATCAGGAGATACGGACCTCAGCCCAAGCCTCACTGCCCACTGGACCTTTCATCATCCCACAACAGACCCTTGTCCCCACCCTTTTGGGGGACCCCAGAGACATCCAAGTCTTGTTTCTCCATAGATAGCACTGGGTTTCCACTCTTCCTCTCCTCACTTCTCCTCCACAGCCTGTCTGCTCTCTGTTGCAATGTGTTCCTGGGCTCAGAGAGAGGCTGCAGGAGGTGATCCCACACCCAGAGGTTCATCAAGGTGTGGAGGGATGAACTTCATCTGGTCAGGGTGTCACAAGAGCTCCCACTGATGGAAGACAACACAAAGCAGGGGGAAGATGAATCCCTTATGACAATTCACCCAGCCAGGTTTCCTCCCATAAGAGAAAGGATCTACCTTGGAGATGATGGGGACTAAGCTCATCCCCAGGAGATTCCACACTCCCTTTAGTTGGCCATTAAAAGTCCTGCCTCTTTAACCTCTTTATTACAATGGTAATTGTGTTACTTACCTCACAGTGAGTTAATTAATTCTTGCATGAGACATGAATTAATACTATCACCTTCCCTAGTTGAGTTACACCTATTGATCCAGAGCATTCACTTGTCTTGAAACAAGACCTGGACTGAAACAGGGACAATTTACAGTTTAAGCTACACCTCAATCATTTATTTATATTTTCTTACAGAATTCTAAACATGAGCAAAATCCTCACATGCCCGGTGCTGTATATTTTTATCAAACCACGTCATTTGGCGATTTTCTCAAGCTCATAAAGAAAAGTGTCTTTTCTGCCATGCTGTCACAGTCTGTCCCACTGCTGGAGGGATGTGAAACCAGATGTCCTGACCCCCATGGTGGTGTCTCACCCCAGAGAACAGACCCCCCTCAAACTTACAGCTATCACACTAGGGATGAGGAAAAATCTGGAAGTGGAGCCCGCCAGAGGTAATTTCAAGCCAGAGACCACATGGAGCCCTCCAAAATACCCCAACCTGCCAGCAGTGTCAAGTAGTCCATAAATTATCCCTGAAACCTTCTGGTTTTAATCAGTCCCACTCCCTGATTACTCTTAGAACGTGACTCCAGGCCCCAACACGGAGTATTTATCTTGCATTAATTAGATTAGAAAAGCAGGGGTATTCGATACACCGACTAATCAAGTCAAGGGATCAATACGGCATGTGGCAGAGCCTTACATTGTCCTCACTCTGCAAGATGACAAGTAACGAATTAGTTCTGGAAGGTGCCCAAAATAACACTTTGTGACCTAACACAGGGGAAACACGAACTTTTCATCTGTTTCTCCACTGGAGAAGAAAGAGACGATGCCAGCACGTACATACCAGTATGTATTTACCATTCCTGCAAGGCAGAACTGGTGAGGCTGAGTAGGAAAACACAACAGATCTCAGGAAGAAATTCTTTGCTGTGAAGATGGTGAGACACTGGCAGAGCTTTCCCAGAAAAGCTGTGGCTGCCCCATCCCTGGAGGTCTTCAAGACCAGGTTGAACGGGGCTTTGAGCAACCTGGTCTGGTGGGAGGTGTCCCTGCCCAGGGCAGGGGGGTTGGAACTGGATGATCTTCAAGGTCCCTTCCAACCCAAAACCATTCTATGATTCTATGAACACATGCTTATTGGCCAATATGGAAGGGTATACTGGACTTCAGGAGTATTAATTATAGCAAACCAAGGTGCAATGTTTTCTCCTGCCATTTCATCTGGGCTCTGTGTCCTTCAGCTGGCTGTCCTGCATGTGTTGCTGTTTTGAACAAGTCTTCTGCATTTTAACCTGTCTGCAATCTCAATTGGCACACAGTTTGGATGGCTTATAAATACCAGCTTCAGACAGAGTTACCTAAACCGTGACGCAGCAAGTCTAGGTCTTGGTATCAGTGGGGATTTCCTATTGTCTTTGGTACCCTGTGGTTTGGTTATTGGGTGAGGACACTAATTTTGAGAGTAGTAAAAAAAAAACCCCAACAAACAAAAACCAAAGAAAAACAAAGACTAAAGAGACTAAGCCATCAGCCATCAGTAGATGCTGAAAGTGCAGATTGCTCTGTTGCAGGCAACGATGACTTACCCATGGAGGAATGGGCTTACTTATCATTTTGGGTCATTTTTTATTATGTTACAGCACTTATGGGGGAAGGAAGTCCTAGCCTGAAGGACAGAAACACAGAAAAAGGTGACCCTGAGTTCACGTCAGCATTAAACTGGGGGTGAGAGTCTGTCTGCTGAAGCCCTGTGGGCTACTGAGACCTTATAAGAGCAGGCTGCAGAGCTGTTTCCAACCAGAAGCTATCCTCTGACCAGGATGAGTAAAGAGAAGCGTCAGAGTCAGAAACAGAGTTTTACTTTGAAAGGCTGTCCAAGCAACCTTTTAACCTCCTTCTCTCCTCCCCACAAGAGCTTTCCCCAATGTTAGAAAATATGTTGTTAAAAAGCCATGTTGTTGCTAAACCTGTAGCTGCCCTCTTGCTGTAATGTCTCTGATAATCCATTATCCTATTTATTTGTCCTCTTGCTCCTTCCTTACTTATGGAAACAATCTGCTGAGGATGGATAACGCTCATCTGATGCTGTCTCGTGTCTTTACGCATGGTCTCCACTTGTGGGTTTCACCAGCTCTTATAATTAATCCAACGTGACTTCCCAACCCAGAGCACCCATTTCACCCACCGAGGCAATGCCCCTAACCTGACCCAGAGATTACCCTTAGAAGGGCAATGCACACGAGGGTGAAGACTCTGCCACCTCCCTCGATAAGACGGGGAGGCAGTTTGTTCCTCACACCGTTGATGGTGCCCTCAGCAACTGGAGGGACGTGGAATTTCCGACTAATTAGGGTCTTTGTAAACCAATCAATGCTGTTCCATTCTGAGCATTTGTCTTACATGAATCTTGAACAAACAGGCTCCATTAAGGGAAGACAGAAGAGCAGACATTAAGTATGACAAGAAACCTCTGTCGTCTCAGCAGCTGTCTCCTCCATCCCCCAGGTTGGAGCTCCATCCCGAGACCTGCAGCGCTGGTCCTGCGGAGCCGAGGTGCTCCCTTCTCCCTTCTCTCTGTCACACACAAAAGTTGTGCAGCATTTCTGCACGTCGGGCTCCTACGCCAGTTAATTTTCTCTCTCCCCGTGCAGCCCGAAGCAGTTGGGAGCCTGCACTGAGATGTAATGATCTCCTCATTTTGCTCTTGTGAGCCAGCCTCTGCTCAGTACAAACCTCTGAGCTAATCCCAGCGTGAACAGCTGTTTCTGGCAAGATGAGGGACAACAGGCAGACAAAGCTGCTCTGGGTGTTTGTTTCCTCCTTCTTCGGGAGCTAAATCTTCCCAGTTAAAGTTCTTGAGGATGTCCATTAAGTTTATTGAGCTTGCAGGAGGTCTCAACTACAGCTCACTGTTTCGTGCTCAGCTGTTCAGATCAATGCGGCAAACATTTAGCAATTTAACAACCTGGTGGGAGGGGAGAGGCGAGGAATGTGATTGCAATTAGAAGGGTGGTTTTTATTCAGGAGTTATCATTAAACAGCAAATGCTCTGCAACTGGAAACATGGTGAATGTCAGAAAAGCCGTTGCAAGAGGCACAGTCGTTCCAGGCTCTGTCCCAGCTTGTCTTTATGAGGGAGGCAGAGATGGTAGGTACATTCTTTGCAGTCCCAGGAGCTGGTTTCCTGTTTGAGGAGGTCTGGGAGAGGTGTGAGGCTCAGATCTCTCTCCTGCTCTACCTGGGAGATGAGGTGACCTCTGTGCCCATCACCATCTCAATGCTGCTCACCGAAGCCCTAGATCTTAGCTGGTGGGCATGGCTAGAGATGAGCTCACACATCTCACAGTGCTCCCATCAAGGATGAATTCCTTGCTAAACAAAGACATCAGCCTGCCTTCCATTGGCTTCCATGAGACCAGTTTATCAGAAAAAGAGGGACTGACATGATTTGGTGTGCCCAGGGATTTATAGGCATTGAGAACGATGGTGCTCTTACTGGAGCTCCTTTACAAACACCATTTCCCTTCTCTAACTGTGTGAATCGTATTAGTATACAGGGCTACAGATGAGATGAAAGCCCCACAACAGTCATGTTCTTTACAGTCTGCCTAATCAAAAGCTTCTCCTGGGCTGTTGTCAACCTGCAGCCTCGGGGAGGAGATACTGAAGAGGTGGAGTGGTGTGCCCAAGATTCCTGGAAAGCGTGTGCAGAAATCTCTAGCGCCTCAGTCCCCCTCTCCTCTCTCTTCTTCCCTATCAAATTCCCTGAAAAGCAGAAGAAATGCAGACATTGAGATGAAAGGGATGACTAAGACCATGCACTTGCCAGGGTCACTTCACGGCGCAGCCTTCTAACTCACTCTGTTGTTACTTCATCTTTCCTTCCTGGGAGCCGCTGATTTATCTTTATTACCCTCCTCTGTTGTCACTGTCATTAAATTTTGTTGAGCCAAGAGACTCCACCGTGTGCTTTAGTAATTCGATCAGAAAGGAGGGGAAGCAGAGCTGAGGTAATAGGCAGCGTGGAAGGGGTCAGGAGAAGCAGCCGTGGCACATTAAGGGAAATACAGATCCAGGCTCGCTTGGAAACGGTAATCACACAGAGCGTGCCTGAGCCACCGGCAGCAACAATCTAGAGCAGCACCAACCCACAGCCCCTAGTTGCTCCACTCTTTTCCATCTCCCCTAGATGTAGTCCTGTCTCCCCAAAACCTGATCTTGCAGGGATGGCACATCCCAGGCTCCTTTCCCCGTTTTTACTCCGTCTTGGTCCATGTCAACCGGCTGCTGGAATCAGAGAGGGAAGAGCTCGGGCATCGCTCCTCCCAGCTCGCTGTTCGACACGCGCCTCCGCATGGATTTCTGGCTTGTTTCATATAAGCATCAGCCACTGAACAAGCCCAGTGGCAAAGTAATCATTTATCTGTACTATTTTATTTATATGGCGAGAGTCCCCCGCTGAGAGAAGAACCCCACTGCGTCGTGCCCTGCTGCAGACAAGTAGTAAAAGACATTTTGGTCCAAGTCTAAACGGACAAAAGCGGCAGAAAATGCAGGGAGAAAGGAGCTTCAAGGCATGGGAGATTAAATTCGTTGATCTCCTAGAGATCAGAATAACAAAGAGAAAAAACAGAATTTATTTACCTCGGGGGTCAGCAGCAAAGCCCTGTCCAAGCCTAGGGCAGCACCCTGGTTGCTAATGCGTTCTACTTGCACTGTATCTCTTGTCCCTGTGTGAAAATCACACAGCAGTGGGGCATCCTACTGAGCAACGTGGGACCATCCCCGTGACCAAGTCCCAACATCAGGCAGGAGCTTCACCAGGATGCAAATACCAATATTAATATTGCAACAGCCTTTTCAGCACCGACGCGGCTGGGACTTCACAAAGATAGAGCAAAAATCCACCTTTAGCTACCACCACAGGGATCAGAACCTTCCAGCTTATATGGTGTAACACGGAGCAAGATGTTAGCACACAGGTAACCTTAGCTCCTCAACAGTTCCAACAAGCCTAGAAGATAACCCTGAATGTCACTTTTTTTTGGTATTTCTAAGACACACTCTCAAGACAGATATACAGATTCATTCTTTTTCTCTTTCCTTCTGTTGTTTTCCCTTTCCTTCTGGTTTGTTTTTTTTTTTTCCTTCTCCTTTTTTCCTTTCCTTGTCTTTTTTTCCTTTCCTTCTGCTTTTTTCCTGGTACCTTATTGCACTGTGTAACATAATGCCAGTATAGTCTTGTGTCTTGTGGTTAGACACGTACATATACATACAGCACCCCCACCCTATATACTCATCTACATGTGCATGGCAAGAAAAGTCTATTGTGCTAATTCTACACACACACAAAACCATATTATTACAGTCGATTTTCAAAAAAAAAAAACCAAAACACACATGTGTTTACACTGTATGCATATTCTATACAAAAAGGACACGGTTCATCTGGCATATTTTAAATGCCTTTTTAGGATGCAAAGAAAAGCCCCCCAGGAACTCTACTGACCATCAGTGACCAGTCCTGTTCTAAAGAGAGGTGTCCAGAATCCATCACTTGTGTTGCATTATAAAGGGAGCCTGCACATGTCAAACAGAGGGTGAGATCTCTTTTTTACACACGTACAGAAAGCACGTACAGACAGAAGGAAACTGTGCATCTTTTATCCTGTTTCTTGCTTCCACGTATACACGCTCTCACATATATGCATATACACACACAGAGACCTCATGGATTCCTTAAAAAAAATCAGAGGAAATAAGGAAATAAGGAGGAAAAATGTAGAGAAGACGTCCAGGATCCCATGTGCTAACTGGGCTAGCTACAGTCCAGCATGCAGGAGAGTATACAGAGATTTCATTGGAATAAATTATTTATTAGTCTTTGAGGTTGTTTTTTTTTTTTTTTTTCCTTGAAACTCATAAAGGCAACAATGAAAAATTACTCCAGAATTTATTCATTCTGCATGCTGGGAGAAACGTTTCGTGCCTCCATATATATACAGATATAAAGCAGACCACGCTGGGATGTTATATTTTTATGAACAGACTGCAAGTTTATGCGCACCGCAGAAATAAGCCGAATGCCGGAAGAATTAAAGGAGCAGCACAGAAATCCAGGATCTTTGTGGTCACATGAAAAGACAGAGGTATAGTTTACTTCAGACACCATCCACGGATGTCCACTTTCTGCTTAACTGATCTTTGCCCGATGATCTCTTCTATACCTTCAGGCACTGAGAGACCACACTAGACTTGGGCCACTGCCCTGGGCTGCCACAGCAAATACATATACAGAATCACAGAATGAGATGGGGTTGGAAAGGACCTCTGGAGATCATCTAGTCCAACCCCCTGCCAAAGCAGGTCCACCCAGAGCAGGTTGCACAGGAATGTGTCCAGACGGGTTTTGAATGTCTCCAGAGAAGGAGACTCCACCACCTCTCGGGACAGCCTGTTCCAGGGCTCTGCTACTCTCAAACAAAAGAAGCTCCTCCTCATGTTTAGATGGAACTTCCTATGTTCAATTTCATGCCCATTACCTCTTGTCCTGTCACTGGACGCCACTGAAAACAGACTGCCCCCCCCGACACCCACCCAAGTATTTATAAGCATTGATAAGATCCCCCCTTAGTCTTCTCTTCTCCAGACTAAAAAGACCCAAGTCCCTCAGCCTTTCCTCATCAGAGGGGTGTTCCAGTCCCCTCATCATCTTCATAGCCCTTTGCTGTGCCCTCTCCAGCAGTTCCCTGTCCTTCTTGAACCCGGGAGCCCATAACAGGACACAGTGCTCCAGTAGGGCAGAGTAGAGGGGGAGGATGATCTCCTTCCACCTGCTGCCATACTCTTCTTCTTCTTGATACGTTGTGATGAGGGCTGTCCTGCAAGGTCTCTACACACTCAGCTTCAGTGAAGACACAAAATACTCTTAATTTTTTGCTGCAGTTTCCCATCTGGCCACAATCCTAATACTGCCTGAAGGCTTCCAGTGGTCCCATGCTGGTTGGTAGCAGCACCACACTGGGTATGTCAGAATCCCACCATCTTGAAGTTTTTTTTTTTGTCTTTTACTGCTCTCTTGCAGTTCTTTGTTATTCCATTCACAGGCTGTGCCCAGCCTTTCCATCGTACCTCTAGCAAGACTTGACAACATCTTTGTGATTTCAGTCAGAAAGTTTAGACAGAAAGATAAATAGATTGATAAATGAAAGATAATTTGTATTTTCTTTTTCTTCAGCCAATAATTGAACTCGCAAGTCCATCCTCCACTGTTTCTAAATTCTTAGCACTGGATCTGGGGCTCTGTATTAAGTTTGTCTTCAATCTACACAGAAGAACAATTTTACACATTGAAGTACAACTCCATGGTCCAACAGATCATCCTCTGACATCTAAGAATCAGTGGAGGTTCTCTTGTAGAACAGCCAGTTCTTTGCAAACACATTCCTAATATCAGATATTTTGCTGTCTGTCCTGAAATTCTGCACAGAAACAGTCACTGGGTTTTTAAATATATTGCCCCACGTATTTTCTATCATGGTAACAGAGACATATCTCTGGTGGAGAGCACAGACCTGTCCCAGGTGAGCAATAGCTGCTGAATCATGTGCAGTCACACCGCCCAGAAGGTTAGAGGAGCATGTAAATAGCCCAGGAGATGAATGGAACTTTCAGAGGAGTGTCCTGATCTCTTCTGCAATTTGTCCATAAGAACCAAACCAAGGAGCTTCCACATCTCAGCTCGTCCCGGGAGCCATTTCCACAAATTCATTGTATCTCTATGTGCTTGATGCACTCTGAGAAATAGCCCCGCAAATGTCCTTGAAGGACTTTGCCATGGATCACCGATTTTTCTAATTTCTCTGGAGTTCTTTGTCAGCACTTTTGCCTCTGGGATCCCCAGCCACATTTTTTACAGCAGTTTGTTTTTCAGGAGACTCTGAAGCGAGGGCTAGAATATTGTAGCTACTTCAAATTACTGGAGGATTAGCAGTATTCATCCTAACACTCCTTGATGCCTGAGCCATGTTACTAACTCCAGGTGGGACATGTCCTAGTCTAGGATCTGCGTCCCTGGAAGCTGTGTGGTCTCCCATTCACCTCCTTTACGGAGCAGCTGGGAGCTCCTTGTGTAGCCATAATAGAATAGGGCAACAAGAAAATCTCAATGGCTGTAAGGAAAGTACAGCCTGAGTATTCAGTCCAAGCCCTAAGGCTTAAAGCTGAAGAAGTGATATTATTATGTGACTTCTTAGAATCCATTTCTGGCCATTCTTTGGGTAGCAAAATGTCCCCAAAGTGATCTCTGTTCAGCCCACCTCAGATGCACAAAGCAATGACCTGGGCAAGAAGGCTGGGGACAGAGACAGGCAATGGGAACTGCTGCCCCCTCCCAAGGGGATAAGAACTACTTCCTTGGGGAAAAACGTATTTATTGCCCAGCAGAGGCAGGCCACATGCTGACACTGTGCCAGAATGACTGGAACAGTATGCTCGGTGGAACAGCAGCCAGAGTCCCAAGCATCTCTGTAAGGATCACAGGGACATCCTGAGTGAAAAAACAAGAGCATGGAGGCTGGACACAAGCCCAGATCCCTTATCTGTGGTATACAGGACACCTAAAATAATAATCCCCTTCATTCCTAAACTTCACTCCTAAACTTCTTGGGCCATGGAGCTTCCTCTCTTCCAAGGGAGATAAGGTGAGAACCAAAGAGGACCTTGGAAACGTGGGTGTTGCAGTGGCATTTTACAGTGAGCAGGTCCTTTGTAAGATACATCTAACACACAGAGATGACTTTGGTGAGCTTGGCCCTGGTGGCTTGCGCTCTGCTGAGTAAGGAGAACCAGGAGAAGGAACCATTGGCAGAAGATTGTGCAAAAAAACTTCAGTAGCCACTAATCAACCAAGCGGTGTGTTTCCCACTGTTATTGTGAGTGGTTAGTTCAGAACCCATTTCACACAGTGGGAGCCAAAGTGTGCAGGGGGTAACTCTTTTACCCAACTTGTCTTAGAAATTGAGTGGTTCAGTAGGGAGGAGGACTCAGAAGACTGGACCTCTCCAACTTGCTCCCGGTTGGGTGTTGACAACTTGAGGCAGAGGTTGATAAATGCTTCCTGCTGACCCTTGGGCAGGGAATTCACAGCTGCTGCTCTGTTGTGCTCCCCTCCCCTTGGTAAAAGGTCTCCCTTCTCGGAGCTAAGGGCTTGAGGGATGCCCCTGGTGTGTTTGCAGCTTTGCCCCAGTGGTTTTACGGTTATTGGCTATTGCTCCAGCTTTCTCAGAGGAACCCAGCTTTAAAATAGCTTTCTATATTCCTTGAGTAGCTTCCATCATCTCTTGGCAGCAGTCATCCCTTCGTGTCCTCTCAACGCTGTTACTGGCATCAAGCACAGGGCCCCACCAATCCCAGCTCTCTGATGCACTTAATTAAAGCAGAATCGCTCAATAATTCCGTTGTGCTTTCCTGGGCATCTGGTCATTCACCTCTCATGTGCACAAGCAATTAATTTTTAGGTTGTCAGTACAAAGGGATTGAAACAAGAATATTAATTCCAGCCCAGCGGGAGGAAAGAAGGAAGTTTTGCTGGTGTGTGAGTCCACCTGCAGGGCTCTGCTCCCGGACGCCGGGTGCCCGCGATGCCTAAAGGCCTCCCAGAGTGTTGAAAGTTGGAAGGGAGGGAAGGCTTTTGAAATAAAACAGTTTCCCCCCCCTCCTGCCCAATTCCATTAATAATGCGGATAAATTAATAACCGTGTTCCTGCCTGGAAACCTCATCAAAATCAGTGGCCCAGGGTGCTACATGAAAATAAATGCCAGACCCTGCTGCAAGGAGCTGTACGTGGCCGTTAGTGACTTGAGCAGCATCACACAGAGACCACGTAGAAATCTCAGTACCCAAACTCCCCATTCACGGGCTGGGGCATTGCTCATTAGTTCCTCTCAACCTTAAAAAGCAAAAAAAAAAAAAAAAAAGCAAAAAAAAAAAAAGCAGCACAGAATCATCATTTTCCCCTGGCATTTTTTGAAATGTCATTTGAATGAGACCAAACAATGCTTTATGTTCCTTTGGGTAACTGATATGGACAAAAGTCCATAAGAACAGGAAAATTGCAGCTCTGATCTAGTTAATGGGTATTAGAGGCACAAAATGCTTTCAAATGCACACAATTATTTTTATCTGCTAATTGAGGGGGTGAAAGCCTCTTTCTAGGAAATATGGTAATATATATTGATCAGAAAAATGAAGCTTCTATACCAAACCCTGAGCACGATGCAAGGTTAAGGGATTTTAATTAACGAAAAAGCTTTTTTATGAAATGATGCCACCACTCAAGGAGAGTATACACTATGACCTCCAGTCAAGTGGAGACACCTTTTAAATATGACTCTGATCACACAAGCATCACTCACTCTCTTTCTTGGCCAGATAAATGTTGAACAGACTGTCTTTTTCTGCCCTGCTTGGGTGGTGAGTATCCACAGCTGAGGTGACCACCACAAAAATCTAAGTCCCAGATATGGATGTCTTTCAGGCACGCCTCAGATCTCTGAAGGCATCGACCAGGAGTCCAAGCAGCTGGGTGGTACAAGATGAGCAGTGGGGAGTAAAAGTCCACAAGGGATCCACAAGATGTGTCCGAAGAGCACAAATTTCCACAGATTTCCAAATCACACATTGCATACATTTCAGGAGGGTTACTTCAAAATGTATCCAATCTCATCCCGTGGACTGCATCAAAAGAAGTGTGGCCAGTAGGTCAAGGAAGGTGATTCTACCCCACTTGTGAGACCCCACCTGCAGTGCTGTGTCCAACTCTGGGGTCCCCAACATAAGAAGGACATGGACCTGTTTAAGCAGGTCTAGAAGTGGCCACAAAGATGATCAGAGGGCTGGAGCACCTCTCCTATGAAGACAGGCTGAGACATTTGGGGTTGTTCAGCCTGAAGAAGAGAAGGCTCCGGGGAGACCTTATAATGGCCTTTCAGTCCCTCAAGGGGCAACAGGAGAGATGGGGAGGGACTCTTGATCCCTGGACGGAGGGGAGCCTTAGGACGACAGGGAATGGTTTAAACTGAAAGAGGGGAGATTTAGATTAGAGATTAGGAGGAAATTCTTTCCTGTGAGGGTGGTGAGACACTGGAACAGGTTGCCCAGAGAAGCTGTGGATGCCCCATCCCTGGAGGGCTTCAAGGCCAGGTTGGAGGGGGCTTGGAGCAACCTGACCTGGTGGGAGGTGTCCCTGCCCAGGGCAGAGGGGTTTGGAACTGGATGGTCTTTAAGGTCCCTTCCAACCCAACCCATTCTGTGATTCTATGTATTAACACTGGCAGTGGTCCTGGAGCACATCTCCTGGTTTAATCTGTTCAAAAGGATTTTGGGTCATACAATCTGAGTCATTCTAAGGTGAAAAGAACAGCTGGTAAGTAGGGACAACTGCAAGTTTTGTTACAGAACTTCACTCCTGATGTGAATAAATTTAAAACAGCAATGTGGATGTACCCTGTGCCTTTTACTCCTGAAAACAATTCCTTTGCATTTATTTTAAATCCAGGCTCCTACAGTTATCAGATGCCCAAGCTGCCATTGAAATGAAAGGCTTCTACTTCTTCTTATGCACCTGGATTTAGTTTCTGACTCCTCCAAGCACAAACAGAAATATAAATTAGCTCTTTCTATCACTTATTTTGAAATCTGCTCTGCTTGCCTTGCAAATGGGAATATAATGAACTTCAACTTCAGTCAAAAACAAGCGCATTAAGTTGTTCAGTATATTAGTGCTACATTGTTTACAGGATTATTCTTTTTTAAGAGGCACAGTCAACTTAGGCTGAGTCCCAAATGGATGGTAAACTAGCAGAATCTAACCTGCAGCAGTGTTTTTGCTACCTGAAAACTAATATATTTACTTTCAGCCCACCGGGATTCTTCTCAGACCCGTACAGGACAGATACTAAATTGCCTGAAATGGCAGAATTATCATACCTCAGGGGCAGAATGGAGCCTTTGCTGCAGGATTTAACTGGTTAGCTTGAGTGCAGCAAGGCATCTACACATGTGCCTTCTATGAATAATATATGGCTCCAGCCCTACCTAAAATCTAACCTGGAGCTTCTTTACCTTGTGGGACAGACCAGACCCACTCAAGTCAACTGGTGATGGAGTGACAGGTTTGTTCTGCCATAATCTCCAGTGGGAAGAAGAACAACACTTGTGATGCAAAATTGCTGATAAGTTTGTATTTATTGCGATTCAAAACCTGCCTGGATGCGTTCCCATCCAACCTGCTCTGGGTGAACCTGCTCTGGCAGGGGGATTGGCATCTCTGGAAGTGTTCAAGACCAGATTGGATGGGGCTTTGAGCAACCTGCTCTAGGGGGAGGTGTCCCTGCCCATGGCAGGGGTGTGGAACTTAATGATCTTTAAGGTCCTTTCCAACCCAAACCTTTCTATAATTCTATGATCTCCAGACGTCCCTTCCAACCCCTACCATTCTGTGCTTCTGTGTGATTGCAATGTTTCTGCTGCAATTCATCTCTGATGATGTCTGAGCACCTAAGTTTTGGCTGTACATATTCCTTAGAAGAGCCATGGGAAGCCAAATGGAAAAGGATTGCTCTCTGCCGTCAACAATCCCACCCAGGCTGAGGTTGGCATCTCAGATGCGCTGCTCAGTTGAGAAGGGTGCACCCAGCAGAAAGTCTCCTTAAGGCAGGGAGAAGTAAACAACACTTAACGACCCTCCAAAGGGAACACTTCCTTCTCATCGCATGTTTTCATCTCGCTTCTGATTCTGTGCAATGAGTTTGGGAGAGGCCGGCAGAGCCCAATGGAAATTCAGAGAAAAGCAACATTATCCACTGAAACGTCAGACAAATATCGACTTCTCCACAAAAGGCTCACTCAGACGCCCTCGGAGAGTCAATATTTGGTGGGGAGCATTAAAATTTCACAGGGCCTTGGCCAAGGTGACTTTCTACAAGTAGGACCAATCGCTCTCACAGCCAACCTTCTCCCCAGGCCTGCCAAGTGTGGGCAGAGGTGGTCCAGCTTTCAGCCCCTGACTGACAGCAAAGCCTCATTCCTCTGCTAGAGATGAAAATCCTCCCGACTGGGGGAGATGCCTAACTAACAAGTCCAAGGTCCCAATAAANCATAGTAAAGTAGGAAAAGAAAGGATAAGCCCAGAGACCATGATGATGGGTACTTCAGAAATAGAGCCGACAGGTCAGAGAGATCGGTAGGTAGATTTTTGGCATTTTAGCCCATGAACAAATGTTCTGTAAAGGCTGGAGTCACTTCCAGTCGCAGTAAAAGGGAGATTTCATGCTCCGTGGGAATTGTCAATCCCCAAAAGCTTTCACAAGCTCATGACTCCATTTCCTGTGCATTATAGCTCATTATGCAGATGCCTTAAAGTAGATGTAAATCACATCAAGACTAATTGTAAAGGGCTTTTGGCTGTGAGACATAAAGTGCTTTGAGATGGCTTCTGAGGGTCCAATGGCCACGTGTCTTTGCCCTTTTCGCCTCTCACTCCGCACTCTGCCTCCACGCACCCACACATCATCATGGCCTGAGCTCTCGGAGACAAAGCCAGCAGGGCTCGCTGGGTTAATTAAATCAGCATCGTTGTCTGTCTGGAGCTCAAGTGACAAATGCATTCCCAACCTCGCCCCCCGTGGAGGGAAGGGTGGTTTGTGGAGCATGACGGTGGCTCGGGAACTCCTGGAGACGGTGCTCACACATCTCACCCAGGTGATTTGCTGTCCCCCATCTTGTTGACTGGGACAGAAAGCACCAGCCGTGTGAGTGCTGTGAGCACATTTTCCCCCCACTCTAAGACTCCTTTCCCGGGTTGTCACGGGGGAATAAGATGTCAAGAGATGCTTGGGAAGACTGAAAGGGACAGGTCCCCTCCTCCCCACTC
>JAHREE010135195.1:20405-39843 GCA_033628505.1 Tringa tobata | reverse complement strand
GCTTCAGCGTTCGCTCACCACCTTGTTTCCAGCCTCAGAATTGCGGCCTTTCTGTTTGCTAGAAGGACCTCGGGGAGGTACATGGGGAAGGGGGATGCAGTGGGACACAAGCTGGGCTTGCTCTTGAACGTCTAGGGCTAGTAGTTGGAGCAGAATTGCAGTGTGAAGTAAGGAAAGGGTGCCCCGTGCGGGCAGCACGCTCAGGGAGGAAGTTACTGTTGATAAACACCCTTTTTCTTATTTCCTGGCTCATTCAGTAAATTTGCAGCTGCAGATGGCTGTTAACTTGTGACTTTTCTTGGGACAACGGCTGGGTGTCCCTGCCGTTAAAGTAAAAAGCTTCATTGAGGTAAGAAGCTGACAGCATACAGTACACAAGTTTTAAGATAATAGTACACAATTTTAAGGTAAATACACTGTATATGTCTCTAACCTGGAGTAAACTCTTCAGATACAGTTTGGAGCAACCGAACTGCAGAGACACACCAGTGGGACAGTGTCTAGAGAAAAGAGGTGATTTCTCTGTTCTGCTGAAGACTGGAACAAGCAGATCATGTCTGTGCTGGTAAACTTGAGTGTTAGGGCTGGTTGTCTGGCCCTGTGGCCACCTGGCAGAATCCACGTGTGCCTGTGCTGCTGGACCTCCCTCCGTTAAGTGGGGTGAGGGGTTTGCAGTCCCTTTGGCACACTGGCCCGTGCTCGTTCTGGAGCTGGTGTCGGGGCTCAGGTTGTGATCTCACGTTCGGACCTGTGCCAGTGACCTTGTGCTAACCCGCCGGCGGGGACAGCCGGGCTGGTGCCTCTGCAGAGTGAAACACGCGGCTGTGGCCGTCCAGGGGTTGTCAGACAACTGTAACCGATGCCTTTTCAGCTGCTGCAGGCGGAGGAGAATAAATATTCAGTGGTTCTTGCGTTAGCCTGAGCTGGGTGAACACTGTCATTGTAGAACTGAGCTTCCTGGGGGCTGCGGGTGAAGGGGGCAGAGGCCACGTTGCGTGTGGCATCGGGACTTTGGTTGTGCAGCAGAGAAGTTCTACCCTTCGCTTTGCCTGCTGGGGTCTCGGAGTCGTTACTAGGTGTTGCTTTTCCTCTTGCTCGTGTTTAACACAGCCTTTGCCAAACTGAGTGGGACAGGGGCACGGTGGCTCTGTGGTGGAGTGTGGCAGCAAACAGGCTGTTGTGCCACGTTAGTGGCCTTTTTAGACCCAGACAAGAAGCTCCGTCGCTGGACAGGAGCCACACACAGGCTGTCTTTGTGCTTTGTTTGTGGGGAGGAAAATGTATGCTGTCACGTGCCAAGTTTGAAGACATTTGGTGTTTGTTTTTCATGGGAAGTCCCCGTGTGTGACCTGACGAAACAGTTTTCTGCTGTACAGCTGCCGAGGAGCGAGGGGAACGGTGAGGCTGGAGGTGGTGGCTGTGAATGCTCCTTGGCCGGGTCACCCAGAAACACAAAACACAGTCTATAACACTACCTGTTTGTGAGAGGGAGCTGCTGCAGCCGTGTTTTTTCCTGTGTGCTGGTTTCCTTTTGGGTCAAACCGACTTTGTTGGCTTTGGAGGGGGGAAATGCAGTGTGAGAATGCCCTTGGGAAAGCTCAGAGCCTGAACCTGGTGTGGTGTACATCTCTGAAGGCACAGATGTCCCAGTGTGAGTCCTGTCGTGATGCTGGGGGCTGCTGGGCAGCTCTTGTGATGTGAACTCAGGTCCTCTCTTGCTGTAGGGGTTTGTTTGCATCCCTTGTGTCATCTGAGGAATTAAAACGAAAAGATGTGTCATCTCTGAAACCGATAGTGCAGAACACACCATCCCATCTGGTGTTCACAGGCCCGTCTGCGTGGCCAACAGGGCTGCTGTAGTGAGGTCAAAGGCTGAAATCCAGTAGAAAGGTTATTTTTTAGGGAAACAAATGGCCTGCTCTTGGAAGCTGACTTCATTAAGACTGTCCTTCGCATTAAGGTGCAGTTTTTTGGGGAGTGATGGAGTGAGGTGTCTGAGGGATGCCGTTTTTCCCTGCTTTCTGTTAAAAGATGTTTGCAGAAGAGTGGGTGGAAGGATCCAAGCTATAGAAGTTGCCCGTTTGTCTACAAGTACCTGAGTCCACTTGCTTATCCGTACGGACAAACTTCAAAATCTGCAAAGGTTTCAAGACTGCTGCAAAAATATGCAGAAATTCAGAGGGTTCTGTAAACCATCAGTTTGAGGGCCTGATCAGCCTAGTAGAGGATGCTGTTATTTTTTGCTACTGCGTATTTTGTATTTCAGGTGCCCCACTGCAGCTTTTCAGTGTGTAGGCTGGTGGAGCTGCATGGGGTGTGCTGGCAGATACTTAGCTTAACTGGGTACCAAGCGCACGGGATGTCCCAGATGGGTTTCTTCATGTCACCAGTCCTTCAGGGGTCTGATGGCTCAGTCTGGAGGCTGATTTGGAGCACGGCAGGCCCTTCCTGGTGAATCCCAGGACTGGCTGGTCACTTTTTGGCAAGGTATTGAAGGTTAAATGATTAATCAAAGCTTGTGAAATGAGCTGAGAGTTGAAGCTGGTAAGGCTTCCTGTATTTATTTTTTTTTCGGAGGGGGTTGTTGCTGTGTATTAAGGTGGTTTTTTTTTTTGGTGGTGGTTGTGTTGATTTATTTTTTTTTAAATCCCCTAAGTATTATCCCAGCTTCCTGCACGGTTCTCAGCCTGTGTCCAGGTACAAGACCTGCTCCCACCGCAGAGACTGCTGTGGGCCAGGCACAGTGCAGTTGGTAGCCATGGCTCTGGTGACCAAGCCATCGCACAGCGTCCTCCTGCCACGTGAGGCACGTACATGTGTGCCAGCCAGGAAAGCACCCTGGCAGGGTTTCCAGGGAGAGAGACTCAGGGCTGCACAAAACCGAACAAAAGTTGGCACAAACTTTGTCACATGGTGATAGAGAATTGCAGTTTTCTTCCCTACTTACTCATACACATCTCTTATTGACCACAATGCTTGGATGTATTTTTCCTGCATTTTTTTAAGGTTTTTTTTTTTTAAAGGACTTTCCTGTAAAGTCAGTAATTGCTCTGCAAATGTGAACTCTGTTTTGTCCCAGTGTGGGTTGTATCCTCTGATATCTGCTCTCCTCGATGCTAGAACTTCCAGTGAACTGAAAGTTGCCTTAAACTCCTCTTGGGAATCTTTAGGAGACAAATGGAGGCTTAAAAATTTCCTTCTGATATGACAATAGAAGTCAGAAAGACTGAGGTGGAAGAGAAATCCACTTTAATTGCTTTAGCCAACCAGCAGACTACAGACTCTGCCCTTCTTCCAACCACAGTAATCCAATTATTTGCCTGCCATTTTAAAAGCGATTTTCCAAGTCCCAGCCCGTGTTCCTGCTCGGAGCTGAAGCCTTGGGCAACTGTTCCCCTTGTTCTCTGTTCCTGCAGGAAACCTCAGTGGTGCTGAAGGATCTTGAACGTGTTTTCTTTTTAATTTGGAGCTTAGATATGCTTTTGCTTGGTCTCTCTCGTTAACGTTATTTTAGCAGGGAAGGGTTTGAAGGTATCATGAAGACTTCCTTGAGTGAGCTCGTCTCTACAGCTGCTGGAGCTTTGACATGGCTTTTCTGCAAAACCTGTGGTCTCCGTTTGAAGCCACTGAGAAGTGCAGACGTGCAAGCAGGTCTTGAGCATTTTTTGTGCAAGGCTTCTCCAAATGAGAACCTCCTCTAACAGAAGCCTGTTTTGTTTCCTGGATATAGTCTTTGTGGCATCTGCAAAAGGTGGTTAAGGTGAAGGTACCCACTGTGTATCCAGCACCTTGTCTGGTGTCCTAAAGAAATGCAAGGATCATCTTTTACTGAAGTGTACTTGGACTCCAGGTATCACACAAGCTTTTCCTACAAAAAGAGGGCAATTCAAATAGTTAGTGCTCGACCCCCGTGCTCTGCAGCCTGTGTTTCTGTGCACCAAGTGCAGTTCACGTTAGCCAGTAACACGCAGTGATAAAATCGCCCTGCGGAGGGAAATCGGTGGTGAGGAGGACTCGGTGTCAGCGCTGGGTCTGCTGCAGGGTTTTGCATCGAGGTGGCTCTGCTCTGACCCACGGGGCTGGGCTTCTGCTGCTGCCTGTCCTGTGCTGGCTCTGCTCGGAACCCAAAGGCTTTTCACCCAAAGAGAACCCATTGCCTTCTCCAGCAGGTGCTCTGCAGTGAGCTGGAGCACGGGGATGGAGCCAGCTGAGAGCCAGCATCATGAGTCCTCTCCTGAGCAGAGCTAGATAACTAGAGTGCCGTGGCAGGTGGGTGTTACTGCCCAAATACGCCAATGCTGAAGGAAGATCATCCTGTCACTTTCTGGTTCAATTCCACATGTCCATGCGTTGTTTACAGTCTGTCTTAAAACACGCCAGAAGCGGATGCTTGATATATTTGGTTTTTTTCTATGATTGTCAGTTTCCCTGGTTATGTGGTTAGCTCAAACTGTTTGGAGGAGTAAAAATAGATGGCCAAGAACAGCCAAGATGTTCGGTCTAATTCTTCCTGTGCTTCTAAAACATCACTGCTGTCACCAGCCGTGGGATCTTCTCGGGGTGGGTTTGCCAGCTCTGCAGGAGATTTCCTGTGGTTTTGTCTCCAGGTACATTTCGCTGCGAGAACCTGAGAGCACAAGAAAGCTCAGTCAGACCAAGGGCAATGGCTCCTACCTGTGTGTGGTGCTTTGATGGGAGCATGAGCTCTGCCTCACATCTGGACACTATTTTGATTTGTGTGTGATTCCACAGTAGTTCCATCTAAGTACGTCCTTGCTAAGTGCGTTTTTGTTCACTCCAGGCCAAAGTGATGTGGCGACTGGTTGCTTCCAGGCAGGAAACCCTGCTGATGCCATTGCTGTGATGCAACCTCAGGGCAGGAACTGACCTTCTGAACTCCTCTCTTTGGAGCGGGTTAAATCTTTACTTTTAAAACCACAAAATACTGCGGTGCCACTGCTGATAATGATATGCTCTCCTAAAACTGTTCGCAGTGGCTTTATGGATATTAGACACCGATTTTCCTTCTAAGGCCTGCGCTGGCTCTGCTGGAGTCTGAGCGTGCTTACTTGTGTTTTGCTGCATTCTGAGTTCAGAATTAATTTGATAAGATCGCTTTGTAATAATGTCCTTGTACTTTTTCTGGCAGGTGATGCCATTTGTGTTCTGCTGGAAAGAATTCTTTCTTCTCTGCTTTCTGTGTGGGGAAACTTGAATTTGCTCTTAACCCTTTTGCAAGATGCAGCAATAAACATCATTATATTTTACGGTTTGCAGTTTTGCTGTTTGGAAGCTTTTTCTGAGCACAGTCTACACTCTGTCCCAATATATCATCCCCCGAGACCAGCAAAGCCCATGTACTCCTCTTTTCCCTTCTGCTTTCTGGCTTATGATGCACAACTGGAGCACGTTGGGGATTTGTGGCCGCTGAAGAGCTGTCTCAGGCTGGTGTTCCTGGCAGCGGGGGCTTGTGCAACCTCAGAAGCTGTCGCGGGGTGAATGGTCAGTAATTCCCACAGAGCACAGTCTTTGCCTCGCCCAAGTGTTCCCATCGGTGTATCAGTCAGAATTAATTCAGCTTTCCTTAACCCCCACCGGAGGTTAGATCCCATCCTTGCTGCTGGGAAAAAGTCAGTGTTTGTCTCGTGGGACTGTCATAACGTCACTGAAATGGTCTTTCAGCAGCCAGTGCTGTTCTGAGAGGTCTCCCTTCAGAAGGGATGATTAGCGAGATGAATCGGTTCCATCATCAACCTCCACCTCAAGGGAAGGCCCACAGTGTTAGTTCTCACCTCAGGTCAGTAGGATACGAATTCCCCACAGGGTCTCTGCTCCAGCTTTCTCACCGATGTACAAGCTGAAATTGGAAAGAGCCCCTTTTTCCAGCAAGGGGAAAAGAACATAAAAGGTGGCAACTGTTTTACTGCAGGAAAAAAGATTGATAATCCTGTCCTGGCTGTAGTTATGGGAGGACACATTTTAAAAGCTGAAGTACTATTGATGTTTTTCTGGTACTCTGATTTGTTTGTTGTTTTTTTTTCTTAACACTCTTAATTATTAGAAGAAGGTAGAGTTCTTAAATGTTGCTATAAATAAGGTTTTTCTCATGGTTGGTAACAAATAATACTCGATTGGTGCATGTTCTGGTGATTTCAGTTGAGCTGGTGCATTTAAGCACCCTGAAGTACCATCAGTGCAATGATGCTCATGGCTGAGGACACTTCTCACCCGGAGATTAGTGAATACTTCTCCAGCTGGAACAATCTGATGGCTTTGCCAGTGCTGTTGCAGAAGGCTTGCTGTCTCACCTCTGGTAACCAGGAGTGTACGTGGAGCTGATCTTTCCATATGACCCCGAATGTGTGGTGGTTGGCCCTGAGCACCCGAGGTCTGATACACAGGGTAGAAATAGCTGCCGTGGCTCCCAGCGTGTTCCTTGTGTTTGAAAATCAGCCTGTAACGCGTGTGTAAGGTGTTACATAGCGATTGTGCTGCATTCAGACCTTATTCCATCGGATGGTAAAACCTGCAGAGAAGTTCAGTATTCTAAATATTAACGAATCCCTGAAATTACACCACACAACATTGCTGATTTTTGGCTGTGCCAGGTGCTGTCATGACCGCTTGGTTCTTGCTGTCTTTTGTGGACTCTCCCTCAGCAGAAGGATGTGCCTGGGCTGGCACCCCCAGGAGATGCTGGCACCCCCCAGGAGATGCAGTTCCCTGCTTCCTGCGGGTCCCCTGTGATATTTGCAAGTCAAAGGCTGGATTAGGAGCTGTTCCAGGGAGGTGTGTGTGGGCTATGCCCTCTCCCTGGCCTCTCTGCTGCCACAGGAGCGTGTGAAGCTGCTTGGCAGACTCAATCATAAAACCCTTCGCTCTGTGCGTGTTGGTTTTTTTTGTTGGTTTTTTTTTTTTTTTCAAAGGTAAGCCTATTTTTAGCTCGGATTAGAGCCCTGATCCTGTTTCCCACTTTGCGGGCACACGTGGCTGTGCAGCCCGGGGAAGGGAGATGTGCTGGAGGTGCAGGGCCATCTCTCGGCACCAGCCTGGTCTCTGCAGCTCACCCAGGTTCAGTGTTTCAGCAGGACGTGCGGTCACTTGAGACACAGTTTCTTGGCAGTGAGGGAAGTAAAATAACTTGTCTAAGTTTAGTCGCGGGGCTCGTTGGGTTTAAGACGCTCCTGCTTTATGCTTTCCTGTGGGAATGCTGACAGCTCCTCCTGGCAGCCTGGTGTGCTGCCCGGTTCAGGGGCTGGCTGCAGCTCTTTGCCCGTGGTGACCCTCCGAGGACTGTTTATTCTTGAGACTTCCTCGTTGGGCTGCCACGCTCGGGGTCTGGGACTCTGACCTCCCCGGTGTTTGCTCTCCGGGTGCGTTGCCATTCACCTTGTTGGGAAGCAGCGACCTGCACCACCGTGCTGTGTGTCCCGTGCTCTCCTTTCACTCAGTCCTGTAGTCATGCCTACATCTCGCTAAACTTAGTGATTTACTTTCCGCAAATACTTATTGGGAGCTTAAGATAATTTATACTTGAGAGAAAGCATATATATGCACACGTATATGTGCAAAGATGACAACTTTTTAGTATTTTGCGTCCAAATCCTGAGCTCTCGCGTGGGAGCCAAAATGTACAGCCAGGAGGAGTTCAGCAAGTCTTGGTTAATTGTTTCTTGCTAGTAATTGTGACCTTCTCACATCACTTTTAGATCACTGCTGTAGAACCTCAGCCTTCTCAAACCTTATCTGCATGCAGGGATAAAAGCTCCAAGTCCAGAAGCTTTGAGTGATTTTGTAGGGATGTTGGTTATACCCACAAAAATCTGTCCCAGGCAGCAAACTCCTCCCAGCCTTTGAGGCTGATGTAATCCTCTCAAGCTTCACTCAAACTCTTCTGTCTGCACTCAAAGCTGAGCTCATCAGGCAGCCGGGTGGGAGCTGGTGGGAGCACAGGGTTGTCTGCAGGATGGTCCTGTCTTCCCTTGGGCAAGTTTTCTTACAAATCCAGAAATTATTTATTTGAAGCAGCACTTTTTCCTCTCAGCCAGATCCTTGAAATGAGATGGTCATAAATACAGAAAATACTCAAATTTTGGTTCCTGTGTCTGCTGAATAGTGATACACAACTTTAGCCCCATGTCCCTGTGACCTGGGTCCTTGTGACCCTTGGATCTCGCCTCTTCACACTCCCGTTCAAGCATATTTTAAAATACAGTCTCAAATGCTGCATAAAATGTTAACGTGCACCAGCATTTAATGGCACTTGGTTTCTTTGTAACATGGAATTGTCCATTCCTTCTTGACCTCATTTCTGGTTAAAACCTCGAATAGCATTTGGCTAATTGGATGAGGGGAGAAGATACTGCAATGTAGGTCAAGTCCTTCAGTGCCCCTCTGGGCTCCTCTCCTCTCCTCACTGCCCCAGTGAGTGGGTATTTCTCCCCCTGCCCCGGCTGCGGGGGAATCCCACCTCCACTTGGGGTTTTTACAGCTGAGCTGCTTCTCTGTGTCAGGTTTGCACTGCATAAAGGTTGCTTCTGGCTGAAGGAGTGCGTGAGGAAATTTGCAGCTATTGCTGGCTCCTGTGGCTGGAATTCTCCTCTGAGAAGGCCGTGGCCAGGAGGTAGGAGGTCCCTGATGGATGCAAGGTTGAGATGTGACCCCTTGAGCAGACGTTGCCCCTCCAGAGCATGTGGGGCACTGAGCCAAGAAGTCTCCAAGTTCCTGCAGATTCATGGCTTTCATGAGGTTTAAATGCTATTTCCAGGAAGAAGCCCCAAGTGTAAGTGATGATTACTTTTACAGCATTATGTTGCCCAATTTTAATTCCCCCTTTCTGTGGGGGAATAATCAATAGCAAGAATTCCAAAGGGCATTTTTACCAAAGCTTGCTGAAAACACCAATGGATTAAGGTGCTGTTTGGTATCCGGTCTGGGAGAATCTCTTGCTCAAACCTCAGTGGACAGATTGCTGCAAAACGTAAACAAAACCACTTAAAACAAACAAATGGGGAAAAACAACAACAACGAAAGCAAAACAAACAAAAAAACCCAAAACAAACAAACAAAAAAAACCAAACCAAAAAACCCAAACAAGCCAATCTCCCCAAACACTTCAAACCCAAGTTTCCAGGAGGCTTTTATCCTACATAATTTTGCGTACTGGTGTGGTACATACTCGCAGTTACTCAGGCAGAACTGATCACTTAGAGCTTTCTTAAATTGGGAAGCACAGCCAACTCACTGCTGGGAAAGGGTGAGCTGTAAAAGAAAACTTAACAGTATGGCCCAGTAAGAGTGGTTTTGTGCTGCAGGGATCTGGGGGAGGGGATGTCTTCTTTTTCTAATTCCCTTACCAAGGGTTTCAGCTCCTGTGTTCATGAATGATTCAGTGCAGGCTGTGTTTCGGCGAGGCGCATGCTAATTCCCTGCCCTGAGAGTGCTTGGAAGCTGTTAATGAGCCTTGAACCTTGGTCCGTATGAATGAAGGTGTTGATTAATTTCATATGATAAATGGAGTGGGTTCCCTGTCATAACACCCATCCCTCTTTGCCCAGCCATCAGTGCTAAACCCTGGGATTTGGGCTGCAATTGCCTATTTTCCGGAAGACCTGGTGTGGGAACCAACTGGAAGGAGCTCGTTCCCGATGTAATCTGCTGGGGGGGACACAGCAGTGGAAGTGTTTGAAGCCTTGGCTCCAGCTTGTATTCTCTAACAGTACGGTTTTCTGTTAGCTTTTCTCTTTTTGGTGTTCAAAGCTGGAAAGATCACAGAATCACAGAATGATATGGGGTTGGCAGGGACCTTCGGAGACCATCCAGTCCAACCCCCTGCCAGAGCAGGTCCCACAGGAACGTGTCCAGGTGGGTTTTGAATGTCTCCAGAGAAGGAGACTCCACCACCTCTCTGGGCAGCCTCTTCCAGGGCTCTGCCACCCTCAAAGTGAAGAAGTTCCTCCTCATCTTTAGATGGAACTTCCTATGTTCCACTTTGTGTCCGTTACCTCTTTGTCACTGGGCACCACTGAAAAAAGATTGTCCCCTTCCTCTTGACACCCACCCTTGAAGTATTTCTAGGCGTTGATCAGATCCCCTCTCAGTCTTCTCTTCTCCAGACTAAAAAGACCCAAGTCCCTCATGGATAACTTGGTGGTGTGGCACGTTTGGGGTGGGGGAAGTGGTTGTGTGGTGCTTCAACAAACTGAACATGGGTGCTGTTAGTCCTTCTGAAACTTAATGTCTCAGTTCTGTCAGTAAAATACCAGACCATAATGAGAACCATAGAAATTCTTCCTGCAGAAGTGTTGAAAGCTGAGCTGAATTGGGAGAATCCTATTCTTGCAGCTTTCAAGAGCCACAAATAGCGAGGCAGGGCAGCGGGGACACAGAGAGACGGGGGAGGACTTGCTGACAGACGAGACCGAAATGGCTTGGCCAGAATTGCTTTTTTTCCTCTGCTGTTCCTGCTGGTGTTCATGGGCACGCTCCCAGAAGCTACAGTTTTATTCTTGGTAAAATGTAGGGGCTTGCGATGTGAGATGTGGAAAAGGTAATTGGGGATCTGTGATGTGTGGGTCAGTTTGGTGGATTTTCAGACCAGAACCGTGGCTGTACCAGTGTCCAGCACCACAAAAGTCACTGTGGGGACAGTCATCCCTCTCGTTGGTTGTGTGTGTGTGTGTTATCCCGTGACTTGGCCTGTGGGAATCACCCTGGCTCCGGGGAGTTCCCCATGAGGATGGACTGCTCTTACCTGGGGCTGAGAGCCAGAGGGATTGTTGACTTCATCTGGAAAGACTTCTAAAAATGAGGTGAAAGCTTTGATGTAGGGATGAGGTTGTTTTGGGTTTGGGGTCAGCAATGCTGGAAAACACATGCCAAACTACTCCCAAAGCAGCCTGTCCCAGGTAATAGAGTCTAGAGGCTGGTTGGTTTGTTTTGAACTCTTAAACCCCTCCTCTTTGCACTTAACGCTGATACATGGGCACATTGACTCTTGTAAGCTTTTATTGCGTGAGCTCTTTGATGGTCCCTGTCCTGTAGCTCCATGCTGGGGCCACCAGCCCCACCGAAGGCATCGCTGCTGGTCACCGTGGGCCCTCTCTGAGGTCCAGCACCTGGGGTGCTCGCTGCTCCCAACTCCCCCGTGGGAAGATGTGACCCGGAGGCTCCTCTGGATCCTGCTGCAGTCACTCCACCTGGGACCTGGAAGCTGAAGATGGACTTTGAGCTTGCGTTCAGCAAAACCATAATAAGAGACACGAGCCTTGGAAGTAGTTTCTATTGTCAAATTTGCTTTCCTTTTATAGCATCTCTTGCCTTGGAACGTCTTCCACGTGGGCGTTTCCTTGGTTTTATCACACGTTGCAGGATTGCCCCTGCTTTAAAGCGATACTGGAGCGAGAAGGGTTCCGTGCAGCAGCAGGAGGCCCAGCTCCCCTTATTCCCTTGTGTGCCTTGGCTCTCTGGTCACCTAAACCTAACCCCCCCTCAGTTCTTTCCCTTTTGCTAAAGAATAAAGGAGCATCTCCAATACCTCCCTCAACAGCTTGGATGCAATCGAAGCCTACTTTTTAATTTTTGTTCTGTAAACAGCCCAGGTAAAATGTGGTTTTGCTGTAGACTTGAGGTGTGACACCATCTTCTGCTCTTGCCAGTGCCTGTAAATCGGTGACATCTGGGGAATGGGGCAAAACGGAGCTGCTTGGGAGAGCAGAGGTTGGTAATGTGTGGTGTTGGCAGACTTTGCTCTGGTGTGGCAGGTTTACAGGGTAAATAGTGTGAGAGTAAGGAACCTGCCTTTCTTCCAGGATGGGAAATTAGGAAATGCTTTTTTTTTTCTGATGATCTTGTTTTCTTGGAAACCTTTTCAGAAACCAGGACAGCTTCAGGGCATAAAGCAGCGCATACTATAAAATAGATAACTCTTAATGGATTTTGTTAACAATGTGCCAGCTCGAATATTTCAACACCTGAGGTGCCCTAATTTGAGCAGTGGTGACACCAGCTCGGGTACACGGCCTCACCAGTATTGAACACTGACTCTTCTCTGTAGTAATAGTTGGACTCAAGTAATGAGGTTTTTCCAATAAGTGGTTTTGGCACTTGCTGGTTTGTTCTTTGCTCAGCATTAGCCAAGCTGAATCCATAGCATGGAGGTAGTTTGTAAGTCCTGACTTAATTTTAAAATGCCTCTCCAATTCAGTTCTGTGCAGAGAGTAGTAGTATTTATTTATTTACATGCAGGAACTAAAAAAGGACTTGGGTGAAAGATCTGATAGGGATTAAAAGGGCAGGAGAGAGAGGAGAAGGTAATTAAAGTATATCTACTTTATTAAGAGTGCCTTTAATCCTTGTACCTGGTTCTTCTGGATCAGCTGGTAAAGCAGCAGGGAGTTATTACTGCATCCCAAGGTGTGAACTGCTCTGCTTATCTAAGTAGGCTGAGAGACAGTATTAAAGGAGTTTCTTAAAGAACCTGTGATGACAGCTGTTACCAGGACAGTGCGTGTTAATCTCCATCCTGTGTAGCCAAAGCTTGTTTTGTCGGTGTCACTGGGGTGGTGGTTTCCCAGCACAAGAAACTTTGATCCCACAGTGCAGGATTAGCTGAAATTAGCAAAACCACAGGGAGCCACAGTGGCCATGGAGCAACACGAGGGCTAATGCCACCAGGCTGTCCTTGGCCTCTGTGCCTCTTCTTAAGGGCAGTGGTGGATAAAAGTGTGCCAGTCGGGTTGTGATGGTGTGAAAGGGCCCTGCCGTGGGGTGGCTCCTGCAGACTGAGGTGTCCATGGCCCCTGTTTGGGGTATTTGCAGACCTTGGCATGCTGTTTCAGGTTATTTGCTGGGGGGCTGGGTGCCTTTGGAAAAGCTGGGACTAGTGCCTTGGAGCCCCCTGGCCACTTTGAGGGGTGGGTCATCCAACCTCTTCCTCTCTGGTTTGTCCCCCAGAGGTGTTCAGTAAGGCTGGACAGGAGATGTGTGTACTTTAAGGTTTCTGGGAGGCATCTGACCACTCCAAACAAGTCTCAATTCTCATGCAAACCTCCTGCTGTTGGAAGAACCAGTGGCTGCTCAGCCAGAAAAGTTGTTTTTCCAGATGAGCTTGTCTAGACTGAGTTTAAGAATCAGGCATGTTTCCCAGATCTTGGACCCTTCTCATGATTTTGTTCTATTTAAACCATACCTAAATCACGGGATAAAATGTTTCCAGTGATCCAGAAGCCTTTTGACAATGACCTGTCCGTGCTTTTCCAATAGTGGCAGTGTTTTATTTTTCCTAGTTGATGTTGTCTTGAACTTTCAGATGACGGAAGGGTTTTCAGTGCCTATTTTATGTGCTAGGACTAGTGAACGTGAGCCCCCTTTCCTGCAGGTATTGCCTGACGTGTCAGTGTTGCAGGTCACTGTTCACACCAAAATACATAACACTCTGAGTCTGTACTTCTCTTCCTGACCATAACATGCTTTATTTTGTTAGATTTGCAACTTCGTGTGCTGGTTTTTCTGTTATTTTGAGACGAAGAAGGAGAATGCTAGGCTTTTTGAATATTTTTTCCCCTCCTGCATCCTTCTCTCTCTCCTTCCCATGTTTCCAGTTATCCCAAGTGAAAATCTGAGATCCCTGTGTAGCGGGTTAGATTACATGAATCCCCACTTCTCTAGATACTTTCTGAAGGCTGTTTCTATCATTTTAAGAATGTCTGTATTGTCTAATCAAATTCCTTTATCACAATAGTGTATTGACAGTAGGTAATAACAGATGGCTAGAGAAAATTCTAAAAAAAAAAAAAAGCAAGTGTAGAGTGATTTGGGTTTGTTTTGTTTTCCTCAAAATATTCTCCCAGTTTTCTGTGAGTGAAGTTCCTAAACTGAAGGTGTTGACTTTGTATGGATGTCTTCTGCAACCTTCTTTAGGCAGCTGGGAAAAGCCCTATGGACTGCGAGTTGGTTCTGGCTCTGCCCTGGCATCTGCTGAGGCTCCAGGTGGTACAGGGCACAGCCCATCTTGGAGACTGCTGGAATTGCTCGAGGACACCTTGTTGAACCAGGTGCTGGGCAGACTGGCTGGAGGAGATCTAGCAGAGCAGAGAGGGCTGGTGGGGAACATGAAGAGTGGTGCACAGGCAGCACCTTTGCTTTCAGTGGCCGTGAAATGAGAGTTTAAGGCCTTGTGGGAAATGGAGTAAGTGGAAGGATAGAAATGCCGGCCTGGTTGATCTTCAAGAGCGACCTTCTGAAAGCTTGGGAGAGGTCCATCACGATTCGCAGGAGTGGCAGGAGGCCAGACTCATCATCCTGCTGAGCTCAGCTACGGGAAGAAGCCCTGTGGAAGGAGGACACGGGAACAGGTTACCTGGGAGAAATACTTAGAGGCATCCTGTGGGCGTGTGAGGGTATAATTAGAAAAGCTTTTCTTCCTCTCTGCTCTTAATGAGGAGATTCTCTGGTCGAACTCGGTATTAGCTTGCTTTGTGGTTCTGCCTAGTGCAAAATTAATGAGGTGGTGTTGCTGCTGTAGGTATGAGTGAGATGGGACTTGCCAAGAGCGTGTCCGTGTAGTGAAAGTCAAGAAGAAAACACAATGTCAAAGGAGAAAAATGCACCTACTTATTTCTCTGTGTGGGAAATAGTAAATGCCCTAAAGTTCTTTTTTAATGGTATTACAGCAGTACCTTATTTTTCTCCTGATGTATTCTGCTTGAAAAATGAAAAGGCTGACACGGCAGCGGGAACTGACATAGCCTTGGCTCTTCTTGCCCTCCCTGGGCTTCCAGCGCTCTGCAGAAAAGCTTCCAGGAGTTGTCCCAAGTTAATGGTACAAGAGTGTACTGACTCCTTGGAAAGGGAACTGGGAGCTGACAGATCTCTAAAATGCAGTGGCCTGATTCTAGATGAAGTGGCTGTGAAAGTCAGGCTTTAACATCCCTTAACCAGAGCCTGGAGGTGGTGAGGGCATCAGCTGGGGTTTGCAAAGCTGGAGGCGGTGCTGATGGGGGGGGGTCTTTGTTTCTTTGTTTGCAGGGAGATGCTGCAGTTCAGCAAGGTCTTCTCAAAGTCCTCCCCAGAGAGAGCTGTAGGTCCACAGCCAGTGGGGTAACTGGAAGTTCCTGGAGGGAATAAAGTGTGTGTGATGGGGGTGGGATAGGAGAAGCCCCATATTCTGCAGGGCTGCTGAGCAGAGAAATTAAAACGGGTAATTTCCTTCTGCAAAGTCACTTGTAGCTTTTCGACTGACCATACTGTGGGTTTGTTCTCTGGCTGGAGATGGGAGGCAGCACTCAGGGTTGATGTGCTGGGCACGGGTCAAAAGCGGATGATTAAGGAGGAAACGAGGCATTTCCTGCCCAGCCCCCCCCAGCACGAATATTCCTTAAAATATCCAAATGACGTGTGAGTAACTGGCAGCTTCCTTCAGAAGCCTTCAGCATCTCCCTGCCTGGTGGTGTGGGTTAGACTTTTGCCTCTTAGCCCTCTTGAAAGGGAGGTGAGTGATGGCTGGCACTGGGCTGGGGGAAGTGTATTTGGGAATTCAACAATTTTCACAGACCATAGTTATGAACTTTAAGCCTGAATTGTGTGCAGAGATATTCAAACAATCCTGGCAGCATTAAACACCAAATTTCCTAAAACTACTTTAATGCTTACAACCAAACTGATCAGTAGTTGGTTCAACTCTGCAAAGGTTAAGGATTTAGATTTTGGAAGTTTTGTGTGTGAGGTACCTCAGGAATTCCTGCAGCATTCCCAAGGGACGCTTGTGTCTGTGAAGCCACCCTGTTGCTGTGGAGCATTTAATTCTTTTAAAGAGGTGTTATCTAGGGCCAGTGCTTTTGAAATAAAACTGGGGAATTGCACTACAGCCAGTCCTTTTGCCAGTCTCCTGGAGTCTGTGTCCTTCAGGGAAAGGGTGGTGACGGGATGAGAAGGCCAGTGGTTCTTCCTCGTCTGTATGCATGGAGATGTCCAAACTATGAAATGTACCTTTCTGTGTAGTTGAAGGTTAAAATGAAAATGCAAATGATTAACTTCCTCTCCGTCTGCTTTTCCTTGCCAGGTCCTGGAGAAATATCCTAATACACCTATGAGCCATAAAGAGATCCTTCAGGTTATCCAGAAGGAAGGACTGAAAGAAATCAGGTGAGTTCAGTGTCCGTACCAGTAAAGCACATTCATACTTTGGTTCCAGCACAGTTTAGTTTACTGTTAACCCTTATCTCATAAGTATTTTGGGGACTGAAATGTTAAGTACCTGCAGAATTGAACTGGGGGCTAGGACCCGTTTGCAAAGCAGCTCTCAAGTGACGGGTACTTTTCACCAAGTAAAGTAGATAGGGATCATACTCCCATGCTTACCTCCTGCAAGGTCAGCTGTCCTGATCAGCTAGTTCAAACTCCAGGTGCTGAAGTAAACTTAACTACTTCTATATATATATATATTATTTTTTTTTTTAAGTGACTAGTCTTTAATGGAAGTGACCTAAACCAAAATTGAAAGCTGTCCAGGAAGTAAAAAAGCAGTGTCACTTACAAATCCTTACTTTGGACACTTTGTGCCTCGGGGTAGTTTTTTAGCCCTGTCTGGAGCAGTGTGTGGTTGAGCTGTAGCATCGTCCTGTCCCCCCGGGGAGCAGTGGGAGTGTTTGGGCAAAGGGGGGCACTGGCCCAGTGATTCTGATCTGCTTTAGAAACCCAGCTACTGGGCTGGTGCCTCCTGAGCTGCTGTTACCCTAGCTCAGGTCTTGAGTTGTGTATTTCCCAGAGAGGGACAGGTTGGTTTGGGGAGGGAACAAGTAGAAAATATTTATACTTCTGTTTCCTAAGAGCAAAGAAAAGCCGTGGGGGGAAGATAACTGGATGTGTCAGTTCATCTACGCGGAACGAAATAACCATCCTAAATAAATCCTAGGGAGATGGGCAAACTGAGACTCTCCAAGAATGGAAGAGGCAGGTGTCCTGGCAGAGAGCAGACAAGGCTCATGCTCCTGCTGCTGGGCTGCACGGGGAGCCCGAGCTGTGGCCATGGCCCCTGCTGGGAAGGGCAGCTCCACAAAACTCAGTGTGAGGATTCACTGGTCTGAATCTGCCATGAGAGTTCAGATCTTGGGTTTGAGTCCAGTAACATCATTTTACCTCCCAAAAAGCTGATCTTGTGATAACTCACTTCCTCTGTAGCTTCTCCAGCTGTTCAGTGTTTTCACAAGGCCAGAGGACATTAAGTGTGGACCGAATCCTTTGGGAAACTCCAGAGTGGCTCTGGGCACTTCTATTTGCTTTTGAGAAATGAAGCGTTTCCACCAGCTCAGTCTGGTTCTGGTCATGACCTTATAGTTGAAGAACATATGTCAGCCATTGCCCACCTTTTCAGTGTGCTTGACTAATATACACAATTATCGTGGTAGAATTGTTGATAATCCATTTGATAATTTCTTGTGGAGTAAGTCCAGAGTTTTGCCTTCATCCTTGATGTCTGGAGTCAAAATGCCAAGGAGACAAGTCCTTGCTCTGCAGTCTCTTGCTGCCTCTCTTTAGTGAATTATCTGTGCACTGGCAGCTTGGAACTCTCTGTATGGCAGACGATATATTTTGCTGATGAGTTAACTGTATTTTGATGAAGGACATCAGCTCGGGTCAGAGCAACCTTCATGGTGTCACTCTTAAAATGGCTTCAGGCCACTTGACATGCTGATGAGCTCATCTTTAGTGTTCCCTCAGTGTCCTCTCCTCATCTGAGCTGTTGGCTGAGAAAGGACCCGGGAGGGGAAGGTTCCTGAGGTGGTGATGGGACCTGCTGCAGGATGGTGTGTTCCGCTCACTTGCGCTTTCCTGCTTCCTCGCCACATCAGGGAGCTGGGAAACAATGTGTTGAAGTGTGAAAGCCAATGTAAAGCTTATTTTCCTGCTGCTGCTGCACAGGGAGTCAGACGGGAGCAGGGAAGAGGAGGTGGGAATGGCTGGGGTGGGAGGCCCTGCCAGAGGTGCTGCAGGGATGGCCCTACAGCAGAGCATCCCCTAGAGGACACTTGTGTCCCTTACTGTCCTCTGACCTTGGCTGACCATGGAGCTGCTTCAATACAAGTTAAACACACCAATAATTCTTTTTCTAGTGGCAAAGACTGTAATGTGTAGCATCTTTATGTCGTATGAGCAGGCTTTCCTGCACATACGTTGTGTTGTGCAGCTGGTGCTCCCAATGGGAGGTGTTTGGAGACTGCAATGGGACTTGTCCTCAAGGGAACTGCAGGGGAAAATACACCAGGTAACTCCTTCCAGTTCATATCACCTGTGCCCGTGTCACCTTCCCTAAAGGCTTCTCTTGGCCTCTGAGGACAAAATGAATTGTTTTGGTGGCAGCAGCTGATGCCTGGGCATCACAGCCCCTCACCTGCCCTGGGCTGCAGGACCCCATCGGGAGGAGACGCTGGAAGGAGTTGTCCTTGGTTTGTTTACAGTGTTAATTTATTCAAGCAAAGCTTTTCACAACTTCTTAAAATAACATGTAAGATCAGATTTGCCTGGTGGTAACTGTGGTGTCACACAGCGAGGAGGCAGCGCAGTGTTTGCCAAAACCCCACTTTTCTTACGTATTCTGATGTAGAGTATTTGAAGCTCCTCGTTGTTTTGGCAGCCCCTAGTGACCCACCCCAGGAGACTCCTCCTGCTGGAGCTCTTTCTGTGACAGTACATTTAAAAGCTGCTCTGTCCAAACCTGCTGTTCATTACCTGGTGGCTGGCATTTCTGGTGAGCGTTTGCTTCTGTCCATAGCCTGGACCCAGACTCGTGGTGGAGGTGCACAATGCTAGACAGGTAGGCAATAGACGCAGACCGCAAAGTGGGAAGTTCTGATTAGAATATGAGGGGAATATTTTTTTTCTCACCATAAGGGTGATAAAGCACTAGCGCAGGACCAGAGAGGGTTGTGTGACCTCTACTTCTGGAGATACTTAGGGTTGGACTGATCAAAGCCCTGAGACACCTGATGCAGTTGCTCCTGCTTTGAGCTGGAGGTTGGACTGGTGACCTCCAGAGATTCCTCCCCATCTCAATGACTCTGGGTCGTGGTTCCCAGCCTCATCTTCCTCAGCGAAGTGGCTTCAGGGCCTCCAGTGAGATTGAGTCCCTGCAATAGCTTGAAGCTTTAATAGACATATCTGTGGACAGGGAGTACAATTAATGGGGCTGCTTCTGGTTTGTGTGGCTGGGGTACGGTGTGTCAGACAGGTCACACTCTGTTAGCATGAAACACCTTTGGTTTTCCCTCTCTCGGGGTATGAAGCTGCAGATGATGACCTGGCTTGGAAGGTGCTGGAGGTAGCTGAAGCCATCAGCTGACAGATGCTTAAATTACTTCACACATTCTTTAATCCTCAGCTGCTTTAAAGGTAGCCTTCAAATGAGCTGCAGGAGCTGGAGCACCTTGAGTTCATGTCTCGT